>JANHFR010007789.1:138701-157070 GCA_032468015.1 Mimophis mahfalensis | reverse complement strand
AGAATGAGGTGGCTGGATGGAGTCACTGAAGCAGTCGGTGTGAACTTAAATGGACTCCGGGGGATGGTAGAGGACAGAAAAGCTTTTCACATAAAAAAATAAAACTGTCCAGAGTTACAGGATAAAAAAAATGGATTTGTTGGTAATGTATATGAAACATGTATCGGAATTATTTATTCTCTGACTCAATATATAGCCTCTTTTTATTTGAATGAGCAGAGTGGCATTGCTGGAAAAGCAAACAAACCACAAACCCCCAAATTTTTGTTGCATGTGTAGTTTCCAAACCATAGGAAATAATAGTTCCACTGTATTCTGGGTTAATCAGATTCTACCTTGAGTAGCGTGTCCAGTTCTGACAAGGAGTTGGGAATGTTTAGTTTTGAGAAAGGTGACAAGGGGAGGCTATGATAGCATTATTTCATATACTTGAAGGGTTGTCACATATAGGATAATCTTTTATTCAAGATATAGAATAATGGTCATATGATTACAGGAAGCAGCTCCTGATTGAATACTAGGAAAAACTTTCCAATAACAATAACAATTTTGTAGTAGAACCAATTATTAAAGGTGATAAGATATATTTGCTGGGAAGGACAATAATCGGGCAAGGATGTAATTTGAATTTTTGTTTTGTGCAGGGGTTGATTGTCTAAATGGTTCCAATTCTCTGCTGTTATTTTAGCGGTAATACCATTTAATCAAAGATTATTAACTGCATATGCTGTAGTACTTGTATATTGGCATCAGCTGCTTCTTTGATGGCATTCAAGACTCAGGAGGTCACTTAGCATTAGGAGAATATCTTGAACAGTGAATGATATGTCTGGAACAATGTCATAAACATAATTGTTAATACAATCAGCCAATCAACAGTGACCTCTCAGGCTAGGGTCTAGGTCCAATCAGCAAAGTAGCCGGCTCGTCAGTGTTTTATAGAATGGGCAAATTGTCCATTGCTAATTGAAATATCCCATCTCTGGGAGCCAGTTAAAGATGGAAGATGAAGGACAAACTATTTTGTACTCAAGAAAACTATACTACTACCAATTCTACAAGCTATTTTACAGAATATGAAGTATTCATATACAAAAAAGAGGTGCATACAAAGGTTTGTAAATGCTGTCACAAAGGGTTGGCCTCTACATGTGTACCTGGATGAAAATGAATATTTTGTTAGAGCTACAAGACTTAGATGGTGGAAGGTAGGTACTGTAGATGATGGATAGAATTGATTCACATGATATTCTATGCACCTCTTCTGTTTTTTGGGACCCCTTGGGTTGTGGCTCACTACCAGGTGTCCCCTGTTTGGAACTGGGCCGCACAAGCTGCTAGCCAGTTCACATGCATACACACAGCTCAGCTTATATGAATGGCAGACCGGTGTGCTTGTGTATAGCTTGATTTGCATGAGCAGTGAGCTGGTGCGCATGTGCACAGTTTGACTTACACAACTGGCGGGCCAGGCCACCACTCACCACAGGCTGGTTCCCTTCTCCCCCCTGCCAGGCCACCAAGACCCCAAGGAGTCTTCAGAAAGGCAAAATAATGTGGCCCCTTTGCTTTTAGAAGCAAAAGGCCATTTTACTTTAAAAACAGTGTTGAAGAAGTGCTTCACACAGATTTTTGTCAAAGCAGCTCAGCCGTTTGAAACCTTTCACAGACATAGTTTGTATTTTATCAAATAATCAAGTAATTATATATTTGATGTGTTTACAGCCTCTTGCTCTTCAATTACATAAGCTTGTAATAAATCAGTTTACAGTTCCATCTTGTAGTTACTGGTATTTTAGATCAGCTTTTTGGGCTATGTCATAAATCGGTGCAATCCCCTGTTTGAAAGATTGACTACATCACGCTTCTGTAGGTTCCATTTGCTCACAAAGAATACAAATAATAGTCTTATGGGAATAAATCATTATGCTACTTCTGATTCTTTCTATGGTCTTTGCCTTACACAAACATATTTTTTTAAAAAAGCATGTATTTTCTAATGGATTATGCCTTTGACCCAAATTTTAGGCAGCTCTTGTCAGGATATTTTTTGTGTGAATTCAAAACTCCACAAAGAGAGTTTATCTCTCACAAAATGTGCCTTTACCCATGTCCTTAAATGATGTGTGTGTGTGCACATATATGTGTATATTTCTCTATGGCTGTGTCTGTCTCTCTATTTCTCTCTCTGTCCCAGGAATGACATCAGAGCTCTCTTTCCAGAAGAGTACAGTGTTAGGAGTAGTGTAAGATACTGAACAGAACTCTCAAAATCCCAGGCCTTTGGTAGAAGACCTGAGATTGAGAAAGTACATACTCCCCATAGGGGTGAGAAGGGATTTTTTAAAATCAACAGTGCAATATGCTTGGACTTTAGCCTGTAATATTTTTGACATGTTCTTTTAAATAAAGAAGTGCGTACAGATGTGCTAAGTTTGTTGCGTATAAAAGAAAAGCATAAAAACTACAAGGATTTTCTGCCTGCAATTTTTTACATTTAGGTATTTGTTTAAAGATATATGTGGATATAGTATTTACACAGTAAATGCATAGATGTGTCTGAATATGTATGCATATATAAATGCATGCTAGTTAGCTCTAAAATAAGTGAAGGGTCCTTGGCGCTCTCTGAACTTGGTTGTTTTCTTGCAGACATTTCATTATCCAAACTGGGTAACATCATCAGGGCTAGTCATTTCTAAAATAAGTTTTAGAAAACATGTTCCTCCTCATTTACTAAATAAAGCAATGAGTCCAACCATATTAGAGATTGCCTCCCTAAGCCATAAATATTAGTGTCAGAGCTATAAAATTTTTCTATGATGCTTTAAGAGCGAACACTGTAAATCCATTACCTTTACATTAGATTACAATGTAATCTGCAATGTAATGTACATTACATTACAACAGTTTCTTACTCAGTCAAGCCTCTGTTTTCCTGATCTGAAAGGAAATTGTGTGTCATCCTGCTTTTTGGAATCGTCCTGCAGAACAATAGAGATACACTTCCCTCTCCTGTCACAGATGTGTTTGTGCTTTTGGCCTTAGTAAACTCTGTCTTCATAATGCCTAGAATCTCAGCACTGCAATTCAATTAATTACTTTGTAGGCTCTATTTCACTAGGGGGTCTAAGTACTGCAGTGCTCAATGAGCAGAAAGTCCTTTACTGAGATGGGTGCTGATTGGTTGGGCTATTAAAATTCACAGAAGAAAAATTATGTCATGATTACTCAATGCCTCTCCCAATCAGTGTGGAAATCACCAGATATTTCCAAACAAGAGCTTACAATATGATATGGTTTGACTTGATGTTGTACATGGAAAAGATATTCAGACTCACCATGTACCATTCAGAGGCAACAGATATTATGTTTATATATTTATTACACTTGTATAGAGTTACACAAAGATCTGTGGGGCAGTTATTTTGAAGAGGTGCTTATGAAACACTCAGTTATTGGATTTTTGGATTCCACATGGATACAGTTCTCTCCAAATTTCTTTTCATGTATGAATTATGTATTTTTGCAAATATAAGCAGTTGTATTAACTTTAAATGCCCATTCTGTTTATAAAGTTATTTGTTTACCTGTTCAAAGTAAGCACATAAAAATATTGGCTTCCCTTCCTCTTCTCTGCAGCACACTTAGCATTAATCACTGTATCTTATTAGGCAGATATTTTTTTTTTTATTTAATGCTGTCCATCTGATTATCCAAAGCAACTCTAGGCAGCTTACAGTGTCATAAAATGATAAATATAAAAGTATTAAAATTAACCAATAAAGACTGAAAATTAGGAGCATGAACAGTATAAGGAGTCGCCTCTTGTCTTATCATTCCACCAATCACCTCCAGCATAATGCTTCCCCATCGAGGCCCCAAGTCAACCATCAGAGCCAAGGTTTTATGGCTCTTCCAGGTGGCCAAAATGGTTGTGGGAGATCTCACCTCTGGTGGCAAGATGTTCCAGAAGGTAGGGCCATAGCAGAAAAGGCTCTTCTCCCAGACTCCACTGTCTGAAGTTCCTTGACTGACAAGTTCTGTATAAAGCCTTTATGTCCTTCGGAAAGTGCTCTAAAAGTGAGGAAGGTGAACATCGCTTTAAAATGCATTTTAAAAACCTGTAGATACACTATTGTGGTAGGATCAGACTGAACAAGGTAACATTTGGACAGGATTGTTGCAATTTATGTAATGTTCCCTTCTCCTTTCTGGTATTGGAAGTATTGTACTTATTATTGCTATCACTATGGGCAATGTTAACTGCAGTTTTAACTTTTTTCCACTTAGCCTGCAAGGATCACAGTATTGTCTCCATTGTGTAGGGAAAAAACGCTCAGCCTTCCCTTTGGAGAAAGGATTAAGGTGTGCCAAACAATATGGAGGTTTGATGCATTTTTAAGAGGAATAATGTGAAAATTTGGCCTGTTGAAAATGTGTATGTTTTTTCAAAAAATTCTTATGTGATTTTTAGCATTCTGAGGGTTCTAAAACTATACATGGGGTATAAATTATCATTGCTTCCACTATAGTTGAATGAAGTGATAGAAGAAAGAAGAAATGAACATTCTTTAATGTCCTTTACTTTTGTCAGAAAAGGCCTCTTAAATTTATCCTTCCATTTATGTATCTTAACTGTAAAAGGAGGCTATAGGCGTGTGTATGTGCACACCCACACATGCACACTTGGAATCGTTATCCCAAATAGTGTTTGTCTTCACTTAAATGCATTCCCTGATGCTATATATAATTAACCTGTAGAACTCACCAGTGCGAGGCAGTACTTAAAGGCAGAGGAAGTTTTGAACACAGATGGCATCTGCAGTGACAATAGCTCAGATGAGAATCATTGGTGCCATCAATCTTCATGCTTCAGGAAACAAGCTGAGCAGCAGCTGGGGTCAGTAATAAATGTCCCCATCTATAGAGTTTTGCACAATTAGGTACTTCATGAAGGATTTACACCTTCTCGAGAAGTATCCCATGTCTGCCCCTGCTTAAAAGGGTAACCTAGCCATCAACTTGTTCCTGTCTGACAGCTTCTGTCTCTTCCTTGTGCTTTAGACCCCAATACATTTTGTCTCAATGCTTTTTCAATGCTTTTTCCTGTTGAGCCCTAATCCTCAAGAGGAGAAAGAAAAGAAAGAAAATATGGACTATAAAGAAGATTGTAAGGGAAATACTATTTTTCCTTCAGTGCCAATGCAAAATGCAGTCTCTAATAATTTCCATGCCATAAGATGGTTCAGGGTGCTACAAGATGAAAGAATTTTTTTTCTGAATAGTTTCTCTCTGAGGACAAATAGCTAATACCACTAAATGAGGAAAGTTTAACATGTTCTGATGTAGGACTATATGTAATTTAAGTTTGCTTCATTTGGAGAGATACAATGTCAGTACATCATGAGTTGTGTATATGAAGCTCATCATATCCACTGATTTCTTTTAACTTGGTCTTTGCTGACCTGGCACATTTGATAAGTAAGAACTTAACTTCTAGAATATCCTAGCCAGCTTGGCTAATGTTGAGAATTCTGAGAGATTAATTCCATTAAGGTGGACAAGGTGCCCAAGTTGTAACTATGTTTTCTAATACTTGATGGGTATTCATTTGGAACCATAAGCTTAAATGTAGCAATTTCTTAGAAGTTGGACTGCACAAGTAATAGGTGTCCCAAAAAATCATATACCCTATGAAAATGCAAAACAGTAGAAATGGTGTTTCAGAAATGTTTCATGTTGCATGAAGGATGGCAGGATGCAACATCTGAATGGAACTTAGAGCTCACAACTATACTGTGTGCACTATGTTGAACTGATGCTTTTGGGGTGAAAGTGTTGCTATGACTCCTCAAGAGGGCAACAATTAGTAATATCTTGACAAGCTATATAAAAATGTGATGATAGATGGTCACCAATGCTAGCATCACCCATTTGCTTCCATCTGCCTTCAAAAATTAGAAAAAAGTATTTATTCCAGCTTAATTTGCTGTTACAGCATGGATACGCATGTGACAGTTAAAATGCTGATGGCTATGAAAATATTCTAATCCTTTCTTTCAGTTGAAGAAGATAGTCGAACAAAGACTTCACAGGCATCCTAAACCATTGAAGTATCTGGAAGAGAAATATTCACCTGATTGCTGAGCAGAGTATGCTATAACAGCCTTAGCCATTTGAAATTATAGAGGACCCACTCATATTTTGCATTCACATGACATGATAATTGCATACACAACATTGTATGTTTCTGGCTTCATAGTCTCATCCAACCATCTAACCAATGGGGATACTCCTTCCTTAGTCACCTATTTAGTTGAGCAACGTGTAGACCCACCCACCCCCTCTATACTAAAAGCACTGATACACGCTTGTACTTTGGTAACAAAGAAAACCATAATCCTTGGAGGTCAAATCAGTCCTGTGTCTATTCTTGTATTTTCTTTTTCAAGTGACAGAAAGGTGGATTTTCCCTAAACACAGGTATACCAGGCCACCACTCCACTGCCTTCACGAGACTGATCACTGGATAATCCTTGCTCCACTATCAAAAATACTTCGTAGAAGCTGCCCACAATTGCATAAAATACCTGTACATCCCATGTATCTGATGAGTTGATTGTGGAATATGTTGATTTACTATTCTTGCAAAGAGATGCTTTGGGCAAAGTGATATATAGATTTAGTCTGCAGTATGCAACATGAGGCAATCATAACTTTATTGTAAAGCATGTTAGTTGAAACAAAGCTGCTTGTCCCAGTGTATAGCCTCTGGCTTATTTTATTGAACTAAATTCGTTTTGCAGATGAGCATTCAGTAATGCATTCTATTATTTTGTTAGAGAAATTTTCAAATTCATGGCAAGTGGTAATATATTTTCAGAAAATAATTGAACAGCTGGGACAAAACCATTACACAACCTGCAAGAGATGTACACCAACTATCTTCCTGTAAAAAGACAAAGTGATTTGCTCAGGCCACAGTAAAAGCACTTCTTCATGGCAGCTTTAAGCTGCTTGTTTGTGTTAAAGCCAACTGGAAATTAAGACAGCTTAAGAAATTGCTGTCTGGAGTTCAGACTCTTCATTAGCTTTAGCAATGATACTGGCTAGGTGTCATGTCCAGATGGTGGTTGCCATGGCCCCTGATTGGTGGATTCCCCTGCTGCTTTACCCCTCTCACCTGGTCTGGAAAAACATAGGTGTTTCGTTTTAGACCCCCTTCATTAGCTCCCTGCACATTTGTGGCACCTCCCTTTTTGTACACAAGTGAACTAGTCTTTATAAAAAAGGAAAGAAACGACCACAGTTTTACTATTCTTCACTTGGGCTAGGAGGATTTAGCCATCATTTATGTGATTGTGTGCTTAGAAAAGGACATGCAGGCTGGCAGCCCAGGACAGATGCCAAGGCCTGAAAGCATTTGCTCCACAATGCATAGGAGCCAAACAGAGTGGAAGCATTTGCTGCTAATAAAAGGAAGGGCAGTGGGTGGATCACTCAGCATTGCTTGTGAAAGCAGAAGTTGAAAAATACCACTTTTGATGCAGATAAAAAAAATTAGCAAATATGGGTTGCTTCAGCAGTGGGTTGTGGTGAGGAAGAGAGCAAGCTAAGGATGACAATATGCATTACTGCTCTTATCCTCATGTTTGAGGAAGCTGTGTGGAGGAGCCCTGAATGCTGAGGCAATGAGTACAGTTAATTAATCTCTAGCTTTTAGATTGCTGCTTGGCCTGAAAGATGATTTCTTGATCTTTTGGTGATTTGTGCTTTTTATATCAATACATGAATAATCTGCAGGCTGAAATCACTTGATATTGTGAAAGATACTGTGAAGATGCCTATTCCAAACATGGAGTTTAAAAGAACCTTTTAGATAATATAGAAAAGAATTTTGTTGTGATTATTCCAGCTGTTGTACAGGTATAACATGTTCTCTCCACCTCTTCCCAGGCAGACAGAGTGCCCAACTCCTGAGCTTATGGTAAACAAGGTCTGGAAACGTGAGCTGGGCTGTGGAGTAATGAGGTGACAGAAAGAGAGAGAGATAAACAGAGAGAGTCAGAAGTCAGGCATCTGACAGGAGTTTAGACTGAAACAAACAGCATTGGCAAGAGAGCACACGTCACTTTTGAACAAGACAGAGTGTCTGTTTCCATGCAACGGGCAGAACTGAAGAGCTTGTTTAAACAGAGATGAAAGGAGCAAGGAGACGGGGTGACCTGTAGCCAGTGTATGGTCCTGGTGTTAGAAAAAAGGAAGAGAGGTGTAAGGAGAAGAAGAAGGGAGTTGCTGAATCCTAATTCAGAGGTTTTTTTAAAAAATAATTTGGGATGGGTAAGTAAAGACCTTGAGCATTCCATGCACAAATATCAGGAAGTTTGGGCTATTTCGTTTATGAATTAAACAAGAACTCAATTTAACAAAGAGGAAAGCCGAAACAGTAGTATATGATTTAACCACCTCTGTTGCTAAATCTGTGGCCTCAGACTGACAAAGAGCACAGCTACTTGGTATTTAGGGGAAAAGTATTTGAACCCAAAATCAGAACTCTTTTTTTTTTTTTTTTTTGGCTAATGGTGGTTACTTCCCACTTCTGGACTTCTGCTTTATAAGTCTAGTTAGTTTTCTGCATCTTCTGAAAACTTGTCATATTATCAGACTTTTCAACCTCATATTTCTGCTGTTCATGGCATGTCTCTTACCTTCTAATCTTTCTTTTTACTGTCTTTCTATATCCACCTTGCCCTTTCCAGTTTAATGCAGGATGGTCTCTAAGAAAACATTACATATTGTGTGCAGCTGTTAAAAAAGCACAAACAGTCATTTTATGTTCTGCATTTTACTAGGAATCAGAACCTGTGTTTGTGTTTATTCACTGTAGAGCAACTTGTAATTGAAAGTACTTTTATAAGCAATAGTACATTTGTATAATAACAGGTATAGTTGTATAATAACAATTTGTATAATAACAATGTTCTTATGTAGATATGTCTTGCTAGAATAGATTAGGCCCTGACTACCTTTGAAAGAGATACTTTGGAACACATGGGAGTATGAATACGGTTTTTGTCTATGACTCATTAAAGCAGTTGTGTCTGTTTCCAGGATTGTGTGGTTTCAGCAAATATCTCCCCTGCTTTCCCTTTGCAGACACTTTAAAAAAATGTGTGTTTGCCTGAATGACTCATATATCGATGCCACATTCTTACTCCTGTACATTCTGAAGCTTTGCATAGTCCTTTATAGATATTATCGCATGCCCAGATAAGCTACCAACCAAAACATATGTAGTGGTGCTGAGGAATGTTTTAAAATGCTTCTTCCCCCATTTCCTATCCAGGTACCTATAGATCATACAGACTGATATTTGAATCTGACATAGTAGTGATGCACAAACAAGTTTCTTATGCAATAAAAAGTGTTATACATAAAGCTTCTACAAGTAATCCTGGTACACAGTAAAGCTTTTCAACAATATGCACCAGCGAATACATCTAAATTGATCCTTCACGAATTGCTTGTGGAAGCTGAAACTACAGTACTGAATTCTCAAATCTCAGTAGAGATTTAGCTGGGCTCCTAAGCACTTTCTTAAAGAAATAAGTACATGTGTTTTGCAACCACAACCTAAGATTAAAGGTTGTGCTTTTGTTGGGGAATTCTGGCCCCAGTTGCGCTCCTTACAATGGTTCATTTGCGTGTTTTTTCAAATAGAAAATATGTTTTAGGATTTCTTTCTTACATTCTGAAAGACTAGAGGTCAAGAGTCCTTGATTGTAAGCAACCCAGATCTGGAAATATAGCTCCAGTAATATGCTGTGGTGTGTCTTGTTCATTTGAATTGTGTTCACTTTCAAAGTAATTGTGGAATGTCTATTTATAGCCCCACTTAGTTCCCAAGGGTCAGTATACCTGCAATCTTAAAGCTGGTTTAGCATACTGTACACATACAGTTCTGTTCTGCTCTGAAATGTCTTCAGGAAATGGGGAGAACAACTCTCATCTCTTTCCAAGGATGAAAGTATTAAATACAATTTCCAGAAAGGCTTCTACAAATCTTGCCTGAGAATGAGAACAGAGAAATCACTTCCTAGCTTTCTCTAGCAAATTTGATGGTGTTAGGAGAAAAAGCTTAAGTTTCAATGGTGGGGCCCAGTTGAAAAATGTCCTGAGATTCAATAGCATGCACTTACTTTGTGGCACAGGTCATGGGAGGTGAAAGGTCAGCCAGGGTCATGCGAGGGTTGCCTAGCATCTAGGAACTCCCACAGTGGTTGCTGTGGGAACACAGAGAGACCTCCAGTGTGCTAACATCCTGTAACGAGATTCAGAAGAGCTCCAATCTTTATACAATAATGAGTTTTTAACTTGGGCTAAGTCTACCCCTCCAGAACCATGTCCTCAAATGCAGATCCCTTTAATCCTTAGGAAAGTGGGGTGGGGGCGGATACTACAGAGACCACAAAGTGAAAAACAAGGTGACATGGTGCAAAATAACCCTCTCCCTTGCTCAGTACAATGAGGGTAAGAGTATAACCCAGAGCAGTAGGCTTAGGACAGAATTATGGTGCTCTTGACTTCCCTAGGAGCCTTTGATAAGAACATCTGGAGAAAGATTAACTCTTTAGAAACCTATTGTTTTTCTCCTGTATTTGCTTGACAGTATGGTCATTCTGGTAACTAAAATTCTGGCACAAATGTCCTCTTTGCTGGAGTAGCCAGACTAACCATGCTGTAAAGCCAATGTTTACCATCTGGCTTTGAAATAAGTTTTGTTTCACTGTGTCTGGGATATTTGTAACTGTTACTATGATCCTTTTTCTCTCAAAGCAAGGATCTTTGCCAGATGTCTGCAGGCACAAGTAAGCCTATATCTTAGGCAGTTAAGTAATGCTGTGAAGACTATCCTTTATAATGAATTATATTTGACAATATTTGTTTTCTGTCTGTACTCTGCTCAAAAACATTTGAAAACCTCTGACAAAGTGCAGAGTAAGTTGTGAGAAAGAGGCTGCATCTTATTTAGATATCCTGACTTTGAAGGTGGGCTAATAAATTTTCCTCTGTGCAGTATTTTTCTGTCTCCACATATCTTTTAAAGCAGAAATCTGCCAGTGTGTTTGGCCTTCTGATGGGCTAACTAGATTAGTAGGTATTGAGTTTTTAAATTCTGCAGAACCATCATTTGTTCCATTAATCTTTTTAAAAAAACCAAGTGCCAGCTCAGGTGTTGCTAATTTCAAAACAATTACAGTGATCTAATAGGATATTGAAATGTTTCACCAAATTTCACGTTTAATATAGTTTCATAAAATTTCTGATGGTTTTGAAAGATTAGGGACATGTGCTCTCACAAAAAATGTGATTTCTAATTTAATGAATCCATACTACTCATTTGTTGGAAAAGTAATGTGGATATTTAGCAGGATAGTTCCCAAGTGAATATCTTTGGCTTTTCTACCTTTAAACCTTTGATGTACATAGTAGTAGCAGAATAGAGATGGAAAGTAGGAAACCAGGTGATCTTTTCTCTATTCTGTACCATGAAAAAAAGTTGATGGAATGGGAATGATATATTCAACAACATCCAAAAGGTGTAGAATAAATCGGGTTGTATAGTGAAATAGTCATTCAAAGACACCTACAAGGGGTCAGAATGATGAGAACATTTCACCATTCCAACGCAAGACTGAAAATAAGAAATGTTATGAAAACCATGTTAAATATACAGTTATGTATATTTAGAGCATCTACCATCATGGAATGTATAGTTTTGTTTATGGAATGCCACTGAAGCTGAATTCTTGTTTGGAAGGCTTCCTCCAGTATTATAGTTCGTTCAGAAGCAATAACATCTGAGGATGAGTAGAGGAATACAGAGAGAGTTGGTTCTTGATTTTCCAAACAAACAATGTTGATTTTTTTAAAAAAGAAACCAATATTTGATAAAGTAATCATCAGTATGATTGGTAATCTAAGATATTTATTTTTAGCTTTTAATCTGAATAAATTTAATTGCAATTAAAAATAGAAATGAGAAGATATTTTATTATGGACATTGACATCTCTTCCTCAAAATAGGGAACAATAAAGCATTCTAGGACATGCTTTTTCATTAAATAGGAAACAAACTAGTTACTTTTGAGAGTGCATTTATCACCACGGTATAATGAAACATTAGAAAATGATTGAAATACATGATTAGCTGACAGTAATTGACAGTGATCTGCTAATTCTGCAAAAATTATAGAAAGTACTTGTTCAGAGAAAAGTTTTTAAAAGATCAGTATTTATAAAAGAAGTAAAAAACAGAATAACAACAAAATAACAGGAGTTGGAAGGGGGCTTGGACTCTTCAAGTCCAACCCTCTGCCTAAGCAGGAAACCCTATACTGTGTCAGACGTTGGTTGTCTAGTCAATGGGCACAAATATACAGGCATCATGGGAGTACAGAAAGATCTCTCATAATAGGTGATGTCATAGATATTACCCATTAAGTGCCCCTGGCAACTGCACTACCCATAACACTTAGCAACTGCACAGCAATGGCAATGCTAACTAGTAGGAGAGATTGTCATTTATTCTGCAATCCTAAAACAAGAATATAGTATTCAGAATAGAGACTTGATCTAGGTGTGATGGTTTGACACAGAGAAATGAAGCTCAAGAATTTAGAGAGTTAGGGCAGATTTATCCTTAAAACAGAGGTAGAATTCAGCCGATTTGGACTGGTTCAGGTGAACTGGTTGTTAAAATTCTGCCCAGTTCAGTGAACCAGCTAATCCCACTACTGGCTAGCCCTGCCCTAACCTGTTTTTTGGGCTATTTTCAGCCATTTTTCAGATGAAAAAGAGCCCCCAAAATGGCCTGAAAATGGCTGAAAAATGGCCCGGAAACAGCCAAAAAACAGGCTGAAAAATGAAGATTTCAAAATGTTAAGGTTTCTTCTTATTAATCTGGCAAGCAGGCAAGCAAGAAAAGTAGTAGTTCCTTGCTAAGCCTTACTTCCATGGCCACTTATCTAGAAAATTCAAGAAGCAGCAGGTAATCAACTAATTACTTCAGAGGAATTAGATGCTGGTTAACTGATTAGTGGAAAAGAACACTAAGAGCCATTGATTGGTTTCTAAAAAAGAAGTATAATACAAAACTGTAAAAATGCTTTCTTTTTGCAATTTTGAAAAAGAAGGAAACTCTCTAAAATGTAATCTTTGTTCTTAATCTATATATTTTAATGATAGCTTATTTTTGATGATGTAAGTTTTTCACTGCAGCAGAAGATAACTGAATAGAATAAAAGTGTGTGAACCCCCACTCTTGTCCAGTACAGTATACTGTATGAGTTTGAAGTTTGAGTTTAATTTTAGTTCCTAAAAACGTACTTAACTATTTTTACTTACAAAAAATTGACATTGCTACTGAAATACAGCTTAAAGAAAAAAAAAAGTTAAAAGCCCCTAAGGGAAGTGTTTGATATATTCTCCCCTACCTACCATCCACAACAGTGTTTCCACACATGTGATTCATGTGCTTTCAAAGGTTTGAACTTTGGGGCTGGGAAAAGTGGATTTCATAAACATCTCCCTTTTATTGTAATAGTGGTAAATTTTAAAGTGAGTTTTCTCACTGGATATAGATTGGGCACCCTATTGCTTCAAGCACAAAAATAAAATACCAGATTATTTCATCCCATTTAGAAACAAACTATTCTCTCCTAAAATAATTCTGTTGATTCTGAGTAACTGTTTTTTAAAAATTCAATGAAATAATACTGGCCCATCTGGAAAAACCATTTCATTGACAAGGTATAATATTTATTTTGTCTCTTTGGAACCAGCTTTATGACAGACATATGTTATACTAATGTTAAGTGAAAATAAGCTTTTAAAATGGAGCAGTTCATATTAAACAGAGTTAAGGTGTATGTACGTAGATTGGAGAATAACTTGACCACATAAAACTCTGTTCAATGGATCTGATCACATTTCAAATATACGTTTGTAAAACATTATTAGAGTATTTTAAGATAAAAATGAAAGGTTGGAGCACTTAAGTGATCATCAGTTTTCTATTACTTTGCTTGATTTATAGTTCCTAAATGAATATAAAACAGATTTTAAAAAATGAGGAGAGAACCTGTTTCTTCTATCCTTTGTTAGTGATATTTTTGACCAAGGAGAGTGATAGATAAAAATTTAAGTCCTACGTAGAGTTTGTAAGGAGTTGGTAACGTGGCTATAAAAAAATAATGAACTTGGAAGTTAGAAACATTTCTTTCAACAAATTGGAAAAATCTGACCACATGTTGCTGCTTTTTTATACCATTTAGTTCTGATCATATAAAAATAAGCAGATGTAAGTGTGCATTTTAGGGTGATAATATTTCTTGATAATAGCTATCCAAAATATGTGATCAAATGTTTTAAATGCTGAATTTGGAATATGATGTTATTTTTTATGAGGTTAGTATAACAAAATGTGAAATATGTATGGCTTTTCCATACTTTTCTGATTATTATTTTTTTAATAGTTGCACACATGTATACATAGAAATGTAGCCATCACATTGTTTCCTTTCAGGATAAGTAACAAAATGCAGAGTGCATTGAAAGAAATACAGTAGTAGCCCTTAGAAATTGAAGGTTTGATTATACTAAAAACAGAAATAATGTTACAATAATTTATATCAACACAGTTCACTGCATTTCTCTATATTTTTCTATCCTTGGAAACTGTTCTTGCTTCCATCATGTCCACGTATGGCTTCAAACTTTGCTGTTTATCCTTTAAGCTTCTCATCTCTCTTTTTTGAGGAATTCATCTACTCCATTCATCCATGACTTGCTCAGTCTTTCCCCTTCTCTCAATTCATTCACTCTTCCTTTATGTATTTGTTTTGTGATTTGATCCTGCTTAATTTTCATTATATGACCAGATCACCTCGATGTACTTTCATACTGGTAGTCTTTTTTGTATTCAAGTCACAGACATTCATGACCCATTCACCTTGACCCATTCCCTCTTTTTCACCATCACATTTCTTAAGTGCCCTGCTCCCACTGCATTAATTTTTTGTGTTTCTCCTAACAAACCTAGCTCCCTCTTCTGTGTTAAAAGTGGCAAAACCTCTGCTTTTTTTTAACATAGCCACTTTCATATATTTCAATATTCATTTCGTAAGAGAGGCCACAGACTATTTGTTACTTTTTGATCAACGTTTGCATATGTTTCATTTCTACCTCTGTTATTTACCATTTTAATAATCCTATTATTCCAAAGTACATACATTTATTTACTTGCTGTGGTTTACAGCAGTACCTTGTATTTGCTCATTTCATTTTTCCCTGTCAAATACAGCTTTACTGGTATGTAATAAATCGATAGATCATTTTTGTTGCATTATATACTGTACCCAATATTTGTTGCAAATCATTTAGGCAACATCTATATATATTTACATCCCTAACTAGCCTATCTCTGCTGTCACTGTAAGTTTCTCATAAATTATCCATTAATATATTAAGCCATCAAAGGGACATTAGACATCTTTATTTCATGCTCAGTTTGAAGCATTCATTAAGCCTTCTATTTATTCTCATGTGTAGTTTGTTTCCATAATATGTTGCTTTTATTTTTTCAGTAGTCCTAACCTGTATCTTCATTCTCACATTTAATCAAAATAGTCCATAATTCAAGCATAGTGACTTTAACAAAAAATTTTTTTCTAAATTAACAAACATGCAAACATTTTCTTTCAGAAAACATTCCAAATTTGCACCATCCTTACATACCTCACTAATTCTCTCAGCTGTTCATCATAGGCCATTAAATCAACCATGCTTTCAGAGTTATATTATTTCCTTTCTTATATGGACATATGAATAAACTTACAGCTGCATACAGAAATTTAGGCACTTGTGGTCAAACTATAAGTTTAAGTAAACCCATAAGTAAATGTAAACTGACAGAATCTCAATAAGGTATAAAGTTAAACATATTATCTATTTGCACATTTGAAAGTATGCTTATTTTGTATTTGTTATTGTTTATATGTAATTTATAAATTAAAAACAAAGCAGTGAATATGTGAAGTAGAGAAGTTTCTTTATTTGCATTTTTTAATTTTAATTTTTTCATGATTGCATGTCTGCACGCACACATGCACACTTACAACGAGAGACCCCATTGTCTTAGGTCTACAATTGTCTATGTGATGATAACTTCACAGGTGAACAAATACTGTAACCTATTTCAGATTAAGTATTATTTTTTTGTCTGGCTCTTCTAAGCAGTTTCTTCATTAGGTGAGCTTACCAACTCTTACAAAGCAGAGGAAGAATTATTTAAATGATGCTTAAAATTTTGTGGTGGCTTTGAATTTTCTATATTTCTACATAAACATGACTTAAAACATAAACTTACTGCTGCCATGGAGCATGGAGAGAAAGGCAGCATACCAGTTACTTGGAAGCAAAAGTTCACGTGTTTCTGCCACATACAAATACTGTGTAACTTTTGATCATTTTCCTCAATAAATAAACAAGTATAATGTTTTTGACTCATTTGTTTAACTGTGCACTGTTTGTCTAGTTTTAGGATTTGTGTGGAGAAGAGATCATGGTTTTGATCACATTTATGTAAAAGTATGAAAAATATAGAAGGTTCACAAACATTTAAACACCACCATATATAAAAAAATATTTTTGGACATTTTCAGTTGTGATAAAGAAATGGAAATTACATAGAACTTATGGAAGTCAAAGCAAGTCCTGGAAGAATAAGAAAAATCTCTGTTAGAATCAACTCAGAATTGTTCAGAGTGGTGAAACAGAAGCCATAGATCACCACAGAATTATTATTTTATTTATTTAATCCAATTTCTTCAGATGACCTGATAAAAAGTTAAGCTGACATCAGAGTAGCTGTTAATAGGTCTACAGTAGAATATTGCATATATAACAGTAATCTTGCCAGAAGACTTTCTCTGTTATCACAAAAGACATTATCTAAGGGATGTGAAAGAAAATTAGATATACATTTTGGAACAGAAGTGCTTTTGACAGATGAAATAAAACCTGACATATTTGGCAACAATCACACAAGAAAGATGTGGACAAAAGAAAAAACGTCATATTTAATAGAAAATAACACCTTGCCAACCATTAAGCATAATTGATGGGTGCACATAATTTTGGGTTTCATGGTAGCCAGTGGCATAGGAAATAATGTACAAAAAGAAGAAAGGATTCAGATATCAACATATACTAGAGGCCAATGTCTCATTGTTCTTAAATGAAGAAATTAAAGACATTGGACATTTCAGCAAGGCAAAAATCCGAAACACATCTCCCAATCAATCATGAAATAAAGACAAAACGGTTTGGAACAGAATTGCAGTGCTAAGAGTTGAATATTCTTGAAAATTTGTGGGAACATTGCATACATGCATAGAAACCTAAAAAAAATATAATAATTCTGAAATAGAGTTGTTCTGTATGAAAAGATTTAAAAAAAAAATCCAAAAGAAAAAATAGAAAGATTCTTAATTACAGAAAATGATTTTACATTGTTAATTTCATTAAAGGAGGTATTATAATGATGTTCAAACCTCAGTACCTGCTGTGTTTCTTCATTCATATATGTTTAATATCAGCACAACTTTTAAAATGTTCAATTTTAAACATGAACATTTTATTTGTTGCTTCATGCTTAGCATTCTAGTTGTTCTTATTCCAAGTAGTTTTTGAGTTACAACTGTAATGGAGCTGCCTATCAGAATCATAACTCATGATGATTGTAGAACAGTGGGTGCTGTTCCATTTGTGTAAGCGGCAAGCATACACGTCTGCTACTCGCACAAATGTTCATGCTAGTGAGGATGCATGCATGCTCACCCACCACTTTGGGTGGCCAGGTTCTGAACAGCTCATGGCCCAGTAGTGGGGCGTGGCCCAGGGGTTGGGGACCCCTGATATAGAACATTAAATGTGTTTTTGTTAGATGGAAAACTGTTATAATAGGATATATCAAGCATTTTTAAAATGTCAAAGTCTTTTAACATGTTACTGTCTTCAAAATGTCTACCTTGTCTTTTACTTTGAATACCACTGATATTTCAATGTGTCTGAATAACAATAATCACTACTTGTGAAACTAGGTTAGATAAGAATACAACCAGCATTAAGAACTGTAGTGGCTCTCTTTTCCCTTTTAATCCTTGAATTCAGATTTCATAAGAATATCTGAAGAATGAAAGAATACCTAGCTGAATTATGACAGCAATTCTCGGTTGGGGCTCCGGCCCTTTGGAACCAGCTGCCGGTGGAGCTCCGGACGGCCCCGGATCTTCGTACCCTCCG
>JANHFR010007789.1:112532-124096 GCA_032468015.1 Mimophis mahfalensis | reverse complement strand
TCCTTCCTTCCTTCCTTCCTTCCTTCCTTCCTTCCTTCCTTCCTTCCTTCCTTCCTTCCTTCCTTCCTTCCCCTCCTTTTCCCTTTTTCACTAACAATTCTACTTGGCATTCTTAGCCATCTGGTATTTCATTTCTTCCTTGATTTGTTGTATTTCTCATTTTTTTTACTTATTTTCCTTTTTATCTACACACATCACATCTACATAACGCATATACACTCACTCGTTTACTTGCAGCTGTTTCCAGTTCAGTAATTACACTTTGGAATACTTTATTAATATTTTATTTATATTAAATTAATATATTCATTTATTAAGATAAAAATTAATATTTATATTAAGAGAAGTTGTTTTAAAAATATTAATAATTTTAATATTTTAACATTTATTAAAATATTAATTTTATTAATATTTTTTAAAAAACAACTTCTCCTAATCCAAAATTTCAGGTGGAGGTCTCCATGAGTTATTTTTTTTCTTATCTCAGATTATACATTTGTAGGAAAGTGTCAGTATCCATTTGGCCTTCGAATTACTTTGAGTCACCTGGCAGGTTCCAGATAAATTGATAATGCCTATTTGAAGTAGATGTAAGAAGTTTTGAAATTCAGCTGAGATGAAACAATCAGATTTCAGTGATCATGAATGTACTATATTTATTTTGATAATCTGAGATAATTGCATGTTCTAATTTATTATTAATTCTATTTTAGATGATTTATTGTTTAAAAGAAAAAAACAGGAATAACTGAATTTATTCCAGGAGTGACACTGAAATTCAGTTCTCCATTCTGACCTATGCCATATTATGAATGTGAGGTATATGAGAGCATAATGCTAATGAAATTCACTCTACATCCATCCCTAAATCAGTATTTTACACTTGGAAGTTCAATTATGCAGTGATGACAAATTAGGAAAACCAGGTTCTTTCTGTATAAGATTACTTAATTTTAATAGTCGATGCAGTTGTACATTTGTATTCACTCTACTTCTTTTTTCCTGTTTGTTTGTTTAGAAAGATGTTACAGGTACAAACTAAAATATAAGTTGCTTATTTCATGCAATCTCTGCAACATGAAATTGTCCCAGTCCCTAAGGTGCTTTTTTTTTCTTTTCAGGAGGCAACTGGACTTTCTTGTTTTTTTCTTCTGAAGATATTTCACTTCTTATCCAAGAAGCTTCTTCAGCTCTGACAGGAGAGGGGGGAATGGAAGGAGAAGCTAAACCTTTTCAGAAATAAAAACAAGAAAGTCCAGTTGCCTCCTGAAAAAAAGGGGAAAGAAAGCACCTTTGGGACAATCATGACCTGCATGATTGAGCATCTGTAGTTTGAATTACCTATTTTATGTCTAAGCTGTCATTTTGATTGCAATTTTTATGTGTTAATGCTTTTACTTTACCTTATATACACTATGACTTCCATTTCTTGGTCTTGAGACATCCCACCCCACCCCAAAAAAAGTTAAATATGACTCTTGTCAATCAAAAGATGGCTTAAGCCTGACTTACAGTGGCACAATACATTTCACAAATGAATGGGAATTTAAACCCAATTTATTTTGGCAGTTGTAGTCTGTTAGAATTTGATACTTCCCCCCCAACCATTTGGGCTATAGAAGTTGATGGACTATGAGCCAATGATGTGGTTTCAAAAGAACATTCCAAATTCTACCTGGGAGAATGAATTGGTTGCAAGATTATGGCCATTTTTAAAAGTTCTGGCAATGAGAAACACTTTTTTCTTCTTGAGATTTTGTCCATTTCTGAAAGAAAACGGGGGGGGGGGGGGTAAGTGTGCCATTTCAAGGCATTTTTCTAACCAAAGAAGAACGATGTAGGGAAAGAGCAGCAAGTTTGGAGCAACTGCAGGAAATTGCTTTTCTTTTGTTTGCGTGGCAAGAGAGCAGTGGTGTGGAAAAGTGTATTTTGTTGATCTGAACTTGAGTGAAATGGGTAATGAAGACAGATCAATATTAGCCCTTCTACGTTCAGTCACTTGAGAAAAAACAGGACTTCCTCTATACGTGTTGTATACGTGTTGTGCAGCTGATTTTTCCTTTTAGTTGGTCATATTAAAGCTGATTCTCTTATTCTCTCCCATGCCTTGATCACCCTCCTTTTTTATTCATTCTGTCTTCTTGTTACAGCTCTTACTTTTCCTTGGTATCCAGAACATTGGTAATATAGGTAAAGAGACACTGTGAAGCAAAACTACATTGCATTGGTCATTCAGGGGTAATAAACTATTGGTTTAAGTCTGATAAACCTGAACACTGCCGCAGGAGACTGTCAGGTTTCATGAAACTTTACTATGAAAAGCCCATAAAAACAACACTGTGATTTTTGTCCAGGAATGTTAATGTATCTCCCCCAACATTGTTTGTATTCTGTTCTTAGAATCCCCAGAGTTCAGTGGACCTTAGCTTCCTTTGGATTAACAGTATGATGTCCATCTCAGGGCATCTGTTTAGGAATATTTTTAAGTTCAATTTGTAGCAATTAAAAATCAATACATGTAGGACTTAGCTAAAGTACTCATGCAAAGTTAAGCAGTTGGAACTTGGAATGCTTTCCTAAAATATAATTAGAGTTAGCAACTAGGTCTTAGGTTCATTTTTATAATAATTAGAGAATACATAAGGTTCAAATTTGTATAAATTTATATAAATTTGTACTACAGTACAACAATTTAAAATATTGTGATTCCACTACAAGGCCAAAGAAAGTTTTCCACAGCACCTACTGCTTCTGATGATACTCTGTTCCCCATGACAGACCTTTTTTTTTTTAAAGTATGGCTGTTTCTATGAAAGATGTGCCAGCTCCTTTCCAGCCCCTAGAATAAGATTTAGCTCAGAATGAGTACCTGGATATGTTATATTCAATATTGCAATTATTTCCTTGAATCACAATTTCTTCATCCCCATTCCTCAAAACAAATTTATATCCTAGATATTTATACTAATTTGGGGAAAGAAACCAAAATAAATTATACAAGTATACCTACCCATATGCAGTCTTCCCTATTAGTAATTTTGGCTGGCTGAATGGGCTAGAGAATTCTCTAGATTTATGAAAGTCAGGCTTCTACTCTCTTTCAACCAAATGCAAATATAAAAATCCCCTTCAGAATCTCTGAGAAAATTTTCAGTTGAACAGGTGAGTTTGGCACATGATATGCTATTGTGGGTATATTGTGCATGACCGTATACCATTACATGTGTTTGCAAATCCTGATTGGTATAAACTTGAATAGAGCTATCATTTCTTCCTTAACATGATACTTGCTTTCTACCCTCAAATAGGCTATTCTTTTGTTATTTAGTCTTTAATTAGAGTATAATGAGCTTCCTGCTGAAGCATCTTGAAAAGGCATCTCTATTCTGATGCCCTATCAGAGCTTTGTTATAAGAGTAGAACTGTTAGTAAGCAGTTTTGTAGAATGGCAACAGGCCAACAAGTGAGTCATTGCCTGTCCTAGCTCACTGTCTGCCAGATGTCAGCTATGACACACCCATACTGACAAACGATTATTGAAGAGAGAAGTTCAGCATCTCTGTCCGCAGGCATAATGCTTCTGTTGTTGCTGGGAGTGTTAATTTTTTAGAGAGAGGAAGAGCCTAAGATTGTAAAACTTAAAAAGCAGGCTTTGGGGCTACTCAGTTGAAAGTTCCACGGTAACTTAATTACTCTTGAACTCATGTTAGTAGTGCAGAAAATAGCTGAGATTACAATCCTCCTTAGAGTTTGAACTTGTATGTAATGCTTACTGGGAGCTGAATAAATAGTGATTTGAAAATTTAAGTCAAAACTGAAAGTATTTTTAAGTAATTATCCTGAAAAATGATGTGCATGTGGCTGGCTTACATGCTTGCAAATTAAAACTAACCAGAGGTTAGCAAAAGTGGATTCCGAAAACTTGTTTGGATCTTAACACAAAGAAAACTGGAAACCCTTTATGGACTTTTTGCTGAAAATGGATAGAAATGACTTGAAGATTCCTGGATTTGAAAAGAGTTGGATATGGGAAGAAGTTAGCTATGTGATATAACTTTGATGTGGGGGAGGAGTGACAATGAATATGTTTGGAACTATTGTATGGAAGATTGAAAGTTGCTTGTTTAAATATTTCTTTTTCTTTTATCACACTTTATCTTTTTTGTTTTCTTTTTCTTAATTTCTTTTTCTTAATTTTTTCACTGTTTTTGATGACCCAGGGGATGGCACGAAAGCAACACAGCCAGAGAACAGGTCTAACTCCCCTTTATTGTTTCAACTTTGCCTGCAAACATCCCCACATTTAATACAAGTCCTGGAACAAAGCTCTCACGTGCACCTTCAGCAGCCTCTGGCTGCGAGTAGTCCGGTAAGCAAGGTTAGCCAAACAGTAACCAGGGGCAGCAATCCAATAAGCCAGGTTTAACCAAACAGTAACCAAGAGCAAGAAATCCAGTAAGCCAGGCAAACCGGGCAAGTCCCAAAAGACAGAGCACAACAATCTTCAGGCGTTGGCAAGTGCGCACAAGGCTCCGCAGATTCAATGCTTGTTCCCGACCCTCCCACCAGCACCTCCTTACATCTCAGTCCTCAGGTGTGTCTTGTGGAGGGGAGTGGGGCACTCTCCTCCCTCGTAGCCAGCTCAGTCTGTGCTGGCCTCACCTTCTCTCTTCTCTGTGTGCTCTAGGATCAGGAGGGGGTGGTCCTTGCTCTGACCTCTGTCTCTCCTGCTCCTCCCTGTCTTGCAAGCCTTTCTAATCCTGAAGAGCCTTGCCCAGAATGACTCTGCCCTTCCCCAGTTTTCTCCAAGGCCAACAGAGCCATCCTCTCAATCTCTGTCAGCTCTTGTTCCAGCTCATCTTTCCCCACAGATTCAGACTCCTATGGGGGCATGACACTATCTTTTGTTTGTTTAAAAATATTCTAATAAATAATGATGATTAAAAAAAGAGAAGGCTTAATATATGTGGATTTTATATTGGAGTCTACATTTGGGGTAAAGTGTTTCATCTCTAGCTATTCAGCTAGCTAAATGTCTTGCTTTTGGCTCATGAAGATATATTCATTTATATTCTGCTTTTCTGTTCATTTTAAATACTCAAGTTACTTATCAGCAAATAACACTTAAAAGTAAAAAAAGAGCCAGAGTGGAAGGCATGTGCCTTCAGAATGTGCAGCTAAAACAAATAAGTGAAGATCAGTTGTTGCGCCATAAAATGTACATTTCATAGCTTGATGGTAATGTAGAAGGAGGTCCCCCATTTGCATGTCTGATGCATAGCTTCAAAAATGAAGGGAGTATCTTTGGATGGCCTCTATTGAATAATTGTATACCAGTCAGAAACAGTTCTTATGAGGCAGATAGCAATATAAATGTGTTAGATAAATACATTCATAATAGAAGAGGGCATCCTTCAGATAGTCTTGTTTCAAGGCACTTAGAGTTGTACAGTTAATCTGTCTATTCGGGTACTTGGTAGGGGCACACTCTTTTTATAAATGAGGTATTCAGAAAGACATTGTTATGTCAACAATTGATATAATCTAATTTGATTATATTCGTTAGTTTACAACTCTTCTATTCAGCCTGCATGGCAACTACTACTGTAGGCTGGCATTGTGAAAATTACACTGAAGGGTCCCCATAGTGGGGAAGGATAAAGAAGGTAGGTGAAAGAAAGAATCTAATCATGACAGAGCAGTGGTTAGTGACTTTTCCCACCAACTCTTTGTAAACTAGGAAGCAAGAACCTGAGAATCATAGCTCATGTATATCTTCCTTCATGACCCTCCTCTAAGAAGCCCCCACCATTCATGGTGTCAGCATAGCATTTTAAGAGAAAAGGGGAAGCTATTTGATGTAGACAAAGGTTTGTATGAAAATATAATTCTGCTTTGTTAGCAGCCATCACACTCTAAAAGGCGCCGCTTTTGTTTTCTTGTAACGTTGTGAAAACCTCATGTCGGATCGAGAGCTGCGGCCCTCACGACTAATCGCCTCTCCTTTGTGTTTTTAGATTATAGGGGCAATTAGTGTTGTCAAAACCTCTGGCAAGTCTCTTTGCTCTTGACAGGGTGTCAGTCCGACGGGCGCGAAATGGAAGGTGTTATAACTCTCCGGTAATTAGAATGCCTCCGATTTTGAAAATGCCAGCCAACGTGTATCAAGCTGGATGTACGGTGGGGGGCGGGGTTGGTGGTGGTGGGGAGAGTTCAGATGGGGGATGCAGATGAGCAATTAATTACAGACTCTCATTCAGAGCACATTGCAAGCTGATGAGCAGCAAAAGGAAATTATCCTGATGCTTGTCTCCTAAAGAGTGGGCATCAACTGCATTCTTTCTTGTTCTCCTATTGCTATTACCCAAATTTCTCTACTGATTTTCATTGCTTCTTGCATGTTGGAACAGCCATTATGATAGATAAAGCATGAACTACTAGCAACTTGATATAGTAGCCAAATACAGATTGTGGAGGTTACAATAAGAAGTCTTTGTCTTAATTACTCCACTACAATTCATTAAGTCTCTTCACTGGTTGCTGTCCTTGTGATAAATTTGGTTTTGTTCGATCTGTCTTCAGGTAAAAGTTGGAGGAATGTTGCAATGATCACAAGCATTGTTAAAGTCTTTCTAATATTAGGAAGTTTAAGCAGTCTGGATTTTGTCAGGATGGACCAAGCTCCTATTGCCTTGATTCATTGACTGATTCTGGTTGTCAGTGCCTCTTCAGCAGTCTTGGAGCAAGTCCAAAGGCAGTTAATAAATAACTTCATAAGTTAACTTGGAGTGACTTCTAGAATGACAAATGAAATTTGGGGCACCTCCCTCAAGCCAGCAACCTGAGTAAACAGATAAGCTTTGTAACATGCCCCAAAGGTCAGCAAGCTCCTGCTTGCTTCAACTGACAGGACAGAAGGGTGTAGAAATTCCCTGGTGCAATTCTGTCTGCTTCAAGAACTATTAAATCTAAAGGTAAGAATGTCTTCCAGGTTGGTTTGTTTGTTTTTTCCGCATGCTGGTCTGATGACAGAGTTGATCTCCTTCACATGCCAAGCTGCAGCCTTTCTCTTTCTGAATAGATTGAGAGAAGAGAAAAATGCAACATGCATTGCATGGTCTTCAATGAAAGGAGAACAAGCTGGGGCATCCTTAATAACAAGCAAGGCTGGATCAGATGGAAAATGTGTGGCTATCTCTGCTACTGTATGCATCGTGGGAAAGCAACAGATAATGTTTCTTTGAGTGTACTCCAAATATGAGACCTGTTCCTTGTAGTGTTCATTTGACATTTCCTGCTTGGAGAAAGGGATGGCTGAAACAGAGTAATTCACATTCCTTGTTCAAGTAATTTATATGCCATTTTTCTGAGCTCAAAGTGACTTCAAAGCATCTATTCTAAAAAGCACTGAAAAGCTTGAAACGTACAGCTAATTGCCATCAGAAATAGATTTTCCTTATACAAGTCACGGAAGGAGGAATGCTACCTAGCTTAACCAGGAAATCTTTCCACCATTTCATGACACTTGGGTTAAAAATCTTGCCTTTTGCTTGAAGGCACGTGGAGAATAGCTCATCTGACATGTTTGGAGATGTTACCTTTTCTAGGGCATCTTTCAGCATTAGAAGAAGCAATAAATTAATTTATCCTAAAAATTAAGATCCTCAACTTTCCATTTTCCTTTGCTCTTTGTATTCCTAGCCAGGATCTACTATAAGAAGGAATGTGAAAAAAGGACCGTGACATTGACTGGAGAAAAAAAAAATGTGCTAAATGCATTAGATTTAAAGGTATATTTATGTGCTGTGAGTTAGTTGAGAAGATGCAAAAAGACCAGGTATAAATACTTAATTATTTTTAACACCAATATTGAAATGTAATAACTGACATCCACATTGAGCTGGTCCAAAGCAATTACAATATCTGAAATAGAATTTTGTAGAGCTTTGTGCGGAAAATGCTACTGTCAGTTCCATTAGTTAGACCAGTCCAGGAAATGAACTCCATAGGAAAGCTAAAACTACTTTATTGAGATTGATTTTAATAACAGAATCTTGCAAATCTGATTACGGCATATCTCCTCCCCATTTTTATACACCAATGAATCAGGGAGGAGTCTACCTGAGTCACTTATGAATATTATCTCATTTCTGTGGACTCCACTCCCTTTGCCTTCATAACAGTTCTTGCGTATTTCTGCCAAGATCATCTTCCTCGCTTTCTAAAGTGGATGTGCTAACTTCTTTTGTTATCTGCTGTTAGCTTTTCTTTTTCAAAGAACAAAAAATATATATTATGCATATCTCCAGGATTTAAAGTCTACAATTGGTAACTAAGTTATCATTGGAAGCCACATGTCTCTTTAGCATCTTCATAAAGCTATGGTTCAATAATTCTTTATTGAGTAATTAAGGTGGGAGTTATGGAATATGAGCTACATGGAACATATTTCAGATGAGTTGAGGGAGGAAGGAGAAATTAGGTTACACAGGCAAATGTTTGCTCTGGTAACAATAGAGGTCGGCTATATTCCAAGAGTGTTCAATGGTATTTTAAGGATTTTTTAGTAGAATTCTAGTTTATTATTGTTAGCTTTCTTCAAACATGATGTGGTAATTGCCAATACAGATTGACTTGGAAATCAGTGGTATTATTTCTGGAACACAAAGGCATCCAAAACAACCTTTTCCCCTTAAAAATGGTTGTTTGGCATAGAAGTAAAAACTGCCAGGGTCAAGATACATTTTTTTCTTGTCTGTGGAGATTCTCAGTCATCCAGGTCCTGGTTCTCCCAAAGATGTTTTTTCAAGAGGCAACTGGACTTTCTTGTTTTTCCGTTGAAGATGTTTCACTTCTAATCCAAGAAACGTCTTCAGCTTTTTTTATTTTCTTATTCCTCCCACCTTTATCTTCTGGGCTAGCATACAGCATAAGGTCCATTAAAAATGGAACTCTTTATGAGCTATTTCATCAATAACATAGGATAAAAAAATTCATTTCCACCACATGGTAAATGGCTGTAATTAAAATACCCAATTAGGCAAATGGAATAGATACAATTCTCATCAAATCTAAGGTTTTTTTTATTTTTCTTCAGATGGTTATTGCTGAGAAACAGACATTTTTAATTGCATGTGAAGATAATCAAGCTTTTTTATTATATTACATCAATGTTTTAAAATACCTGCAAGAATTTCAAGAAAAATAATTACATGATAAAAGTTAGAATTTTGTTTGGGATATAGTAATTTAATCACACAAGTGGTTGAAATTTTTCTTCCTGATGAAATATTTCAGTTCACGTATTTGTGGTTACTGGAGGGAAAATCAAATTTGGATGCAGCACGAAAAATACTCCATGCTTTTCTTCGTTTTCTAATTGTTGATAATAATTATAATAATTGATAATCGGTAGGTTGTTGATAAGCATGTAAAATCTGATTTCATTAATTTAGGGAAACCTTCATAAAGCTTTTCTGAATAAAAAATGTCTGTTTCTGTAATGGCATAGTCAATGCTTTAAGCATTCGAAATGTTTCCCTTTCCCCACTTTATTTAATGAAAAGCACTTTTTCTTGGAACAAATGTATCTTGACCTGAAGACTGTATTTAGCTCACAGTTGGCATTTTTTCAATCAATCTATCAAATCAGGATAGAGCAAGAAGGGACCTTGGAGGTCTTCTAGTCCAACCCCCTGCTCAAGCAGGAGACCCTATACCATTTCAGGCAAGTGACTGTCCAGTCTCTTCTTAAAAACCTCCAGTGATGAAGCATTCACAACTTCTGAAGACAAGCTGTGCCACTGGTTAATTGTCCTCACTGTTAGGAAGTTTCTCCTCAGCTCCAGGTTGCTTCTTTCCGTGTTTAGTTTCCATCCATTGTTGGTGCTTTAGAAAATAAGTTGACCCCCTCCTCTTGGTGGCAACCTCTCAAATACTGGAATATTGCTATCATGCCCGTGCCCACCAAGTCCTTCTTTTCTCTAGACTAGCCAAACCCAAATCCTACAACTGTTCTTCATATGTTTTAGTCTTCCTGCCTTGCACTATCTTGTGATAAACATGTTACCTAACTCTTTGTTATGAACAGCAGTACAATTTTACATGCCACAGCAACACGAACTTAGAATATATGTTTTCAGTACTGATGGATTTGTTGTCACAAATGGCTTGTTGACTGGAAGTGTTATTCACAAATGAACAAAGAGGAAATAGTGGTCAACCACGAAGTGGTTAGGTGACTTTTTCTTGATCTCCCTTCTCCAGTAAAGATGAACACTCACTGAAGTTTTTGTTTAACAGGGCATCATGAATTATAGTGACCTAATTCTGACTTGTCTGTTTTGATAGTAATGTAGGCCATAAGAATAATAACCTTTGGGAACTTAAAGAAAGCAGTACTATTTCCTGCCCTTAACAAGGCATGTTAGGACAGGTGGTTTAGCCCACAGACTAGAGTTATTTCAAAGGCTGAGAAAAAAGAATGATGAAGCAATGAGTAAACATTAAATGCATGCTTGGATGGAAGAACGGTAACAAATCTCAATATGAAACTCTGTTCAATATATTGCATAACATTATGTAATATTTTGCTGCAACAGAAAAGCCGAATTTTATTCTCAGGAATTCAGCTACTGCGGCTATATTACATGTGTGAACAGTCACTTTGGGCACCTGTTAAATTGTCTTAAATAGACAAGTTGCCACCCTGAAGCTGTTCTGATCGTGCTACTAGATTTTCATGGCCCAATTGCTAAGAACCACTTAAAAATGGGAAATTCACAACATTCTTGACTGAATCTTGAAACCAAGTATTTAAAACAAAATGAAATTCCCATTAAAACAAAAACAAAAGGATTGACAATTTGTCCCCATTTATGAGTGTGATGTAACTAACTCACTTTGCCTGCTCTAGTCTACCTTAGCCTGCTACCAACCACAATGAAGTAAGTGCAGCTTAAAAAAGGTTTCCCATCTACAGCAATTGGTAAAAAGGAAGTCCCACAGAACTTTTCAAAAAACATTCGGCTTCATCTTACAGATAAGAAAATAGCATTTGTTCTCTCTTTCATTTCTCTCTGTGTGTGTGCGTGTGTGTATGTGTATACACAAGTCTTTGAATAATGTTCATTCACTAGCTTCAGCACTGATCCGGGGAGGTGGAATAAAAAAAATCTGCTAATTGAATTACCTGTGAAATATGAAGTCAAATTTTGTATTTCTGTCTACAGCTTTCCATCTGTAGTGTTAACATAAACTTTTGTCCCAGGCTTGCTTCACTGTGTGCATTTGGACTTGGATAAAGTTTTAGGATTTGACAGAAAAGTCTACCTCAAAACTGAGATCATGTCCTTGTGATTATTTTTTTTTAACACTAACCAACAATTTTTGTTCTGCTGATTCTGAGCACTTAAACACTCTTTTCTTGTACATGTATTTTCTTCACATCCGCATATCTGGAGAATAAAGAATAGGTATATGAGTGTATATTTATTTATTTATTTATTTATTAATCAAATTTATATACCGCCCTTCTCCCGAAGGACTCAGGGCGGTGTACAGGG
>JANHFR010007789.1:93962-110313 GCA_032468015.1 Mimophis mahfalensis | reverse complement strand
CCCTGCAGTACTGGTCTCTTCCCTCAGCCCGCCCCTGGTAAAAAAAAATTACCCCAGCAGTTCATATATTTTAATCAGTGGTGGGATTCAAAAATTTCCACTCCTGGTTCTGTGGCCATGGCTTTGTGGGCGTGGCTTTGTGGGCATGGCTTTGTGGGATCATGTGACCGAGTGGGTGTGGCCAACTCGACATCACTCATGTCAAGGTGGTGCTTCAGGATTTTCACACTGCTTTGTGCCAGTGTGAAGGGCCTGCAGTAGCCACCTCTTTGCTGGCTGGAATCGAACTGGGAGCAGCAGCTGGAGGCTTTTCATGCCAGCAAAGAGGTGGTGCCAGAGGCATCTCACACTGGCAAAGAGGTGGCAGCTGCAGGCTTCTCACGCTTGGAAACAGGTGGCAGCTGCAGGCTTCTCAGTGTGGGGGACACAGCGAAGCTCAGCCACCTTTCGGGCCGTTACTCTGGGCTGCTGCCTGCTTGACCTCCACTCCACCTCAGGTCTCACATCCAGCCCATGACAAGGCTGGCGGATGGGTGAGTGAGCGGCATGCAGGGGGAGCCCTGGAGAAGGCCAGAGCGAGGGACTGGTGAATCCCCTGACCTGAGGTAGAGGGTGAGCAGACAGGTGGCATGCAGATGGAAGGATGGCGAGAGCCAGGTCCAAAAGGCAGCCGAGCTTCACTGTGTCCACCCTGAGGTGGCAGCCTAGGTGGCCTGGGAGTTGGCACTCAACTGGGGCTTGCGGTGGCGGAGGCAGGTAGGCTGGCCCAGGAGCTGACTCAACTGGGGCTTGCTTGCAGGCTCACTCACCTCCAGGGCCATGGTGGAAGTCAGGCAACAATGGCGGGCGAAAGCAGGTTAGCAATGGCAGGTGAGATGAGGAGTTACTAGGTGGGGCAGGGCAAGCAGGTGGGGTGGGGTGAGTGGGCAGATGGGGGTGAGTGGGCGGTGGCGGGGCCAGCCAGAGGTGGTATTTGCCCGTTCTCCGAACTAATTAAAATTATCCCTACCAGTTCGCATGAACCTATCTGAACTGGCTGAAAATACCACCCCTGATTTCAATATAGTGAAACTAAAACTGGCATGCTAAGAAAAACTCAGAGTAATGCCACTTATCATACACTAAGCAAAATTGTACTGAAGAGATGAAATCCTTCCATGTGCTAAATATCAACATTTTGTAAATAAAATAATTAAGGAACTAAAACTGAAGTAATTTAAAATTTCACATTCTGAATCTAGTAACAGTCACTAGTTAAAGGTTGTTTTAATTTTAATTTTGATTTATAAGTTTCTTTTGGAAAGAAAAGACACAACTTGATGGATAAAAATAAATAATTTTACTTTTTATTTATTTATTATATAGATTAAATAAATTGAATCCTATTCCCAATTAATCTAACCAAAATTACACCTGAAAATAAGCATTATTAATCTAGAAATGGTCTGTCCAAAATACTAAACCTTGTATTTAGGCAAAATAAGTACAAAATCCCATTGTCAATTTTTTTCAAGCTTGGCAACTTTAAGATGTGTGCATTTTAACTCCCAGAATTCCCCAGCCAGCATACTTAATGACATAGAATAGTTTATATAATTAGTTTCATTCATTACTTACTAAGTTTGCTAAATAATAATAATAGGTTTACATTTTTACTCTGGCCACTAGAACTCATTATTTGAAAACTAAGTGCTTGTAAAAACAGATTCATGTATTGGTTTAGCTATACAGATTAGGCAGTATTCCAAAGCTTCTTTTAATTGAAGCTCATGTGTTGCACAGAACTTTCCAGAAACAAACAAAAATTAATAATTTAAAGCTTTCTTAAGTCCACAAACAAATATTTATCTATTCGACTTGTACGTGGTTGCTAAATTCATATGATTTAGAACTAAGATTACTAGGTATGGGTCAGGAAAAGATATAGCTTGTGAATCAGCCAGATCTGAAAATAAGTATTCTTAGTGATTTCAGGCACCTGAGTTTCCAGAGACAAGCCCCGAACACCATATTTTATAAAAATGTTATAAAAATAATTCCAGGAACACCTACAGGCAGGAATCAAATCTTAGGACAGTGGTGGAGAACCTTTTTGACACCAAGTGCCAAAAACAGGAGCAAATGAACACACAAGCGCACTGTGTGCTGGAAACTGAAAGATCACATGATCTTCCGGTTTCTGGTGCTTCTGCACATGCGCACAAGACCAACCCAGAAGAGCAACAGGCTACAGCTCTGTATGCCCACAGAAATGGCTCTGCATGCCACTTCTGGCATGCATGCCGTAGGTTCACCACCACTGTGGTAAGTAGGTAGGTAGGTAGGTAGGTAGACAGATAGATAGATAGATAGATAGATAGATAGATAGATAGATAGATAGATAGATAGATAGATAGATATGTGCTTGTTTGTTTTCTGATGCAGATTTTTTTTCCTAAAGAGGAAGGGAGTAGAATATAGAACCTGCCATTTGCCCCTAAATCCTTTTGACATAATGATAGCCAAAGCTTTTTATAAGCAAGTACACTCACATGTATTCATGCTTTCTACCCTTTGTTTTATCCTTTTTCATTTAAACTTTAAGCTAAGAGAGAGACCTATTTCTTTTCCAATAAAGGCATTGCATATAGTATAAATTATTCTTCATGGTCTTTATTTTTGAGACTGCTCTGTGTGAAGCCCCTTCATTTGCCTGTATCACGAGGTTTCTACAGCTGTTCTATACCTAAACTGATTAATTTCTGGCAAGTTGCAATGCAGGGGTAAACCATGCAAAAAAGTGTTTTCAGCATTAACTTCTATGCTGCAAGGCAGATTTCCCACCAGCAAAATTCTTACCTTTTCTCCGTTTTTTAGCTGTTCCTGCCACCTTGCTGAAATCACCATGACAGTCTGCTGACGTTTCAGCGTGGGCTTGGAGGAGCAGATTTTTTTTCTTTCACTATAAAGTACTGTATACAGGGTGAGACAAGAACAAAATGTGAAGCAGTTGAAACGTTAATAGAGACATGGGATAAGGTTAGGAATATGTTTTACATGATGATCCCGGCCTGGTTTGTGCCATTGGAGGCAGTAACGTACTCAATGCTTTATAATAAAAAAATATTGATTACTTACCAAGATCCCTTGGATTCATGGGGTGACCTTAAGACATGTGAGGAGTTAAAGAGTCAAGGTAGGGAATTAGATTGGTGGGCATATGCCCAACTGCAGGCCCGAATGAAAAGTGACAAAGTGAGGGAAAGGATTTACAATTCGTTGCAGGAGTTAGGTAAAATCTTACTGGGGACAGAGAAGAAACTGCTCTTGAAATGTTATTGTTTCCTGATAACATGTTGGATTGGCGAAGATATAATTAAAGACTGTATGATTGCCTGGAGGAGAAACTTTGGGTATGTTTTGGAATTGGATAAATGGGATCAGATTTGGGTTAAGAACCTTAAATTCACGTTGGCAACCCCTTATAAGGAAAATATATATAAAATGTTATATCATTGGCATCTCCCCCCGGCAAGGTTAGTGAAGATATTTCCAGGGATTTTCCCCAAAAGTTGGAAGTGTGGGAACAGTAAGGGGACATATTATCATTCGTGGTGGACTTGCCCCAAGGTAGGCAGATATTGGTCAAAGATTCGGACATGGATAGTGCAAATTACTGGGTATGAAATTGAATTGAAACCAGAGACTTTCTTATTAGGGATAAAGCTGGATAAAATAAATAAGGAGAAGTGGTATCTAATTCTCCACATTATGACAGCGGCTAGGATGGTGTTTGCACAAGAATGGAAAAATAAAACATTACTGTTAGAGGGAAGAATAATCTGGAAAATTACAGAATGAGCAGAAGCAGACCGCTTGACAAAATTAGTTAGGAATAAAAAAGAATCGGATTGCTATAAATGTTGGGACTTATGGTATGCATGGTTGAACTGTAGAAGATGGAAATAAGGGAGTCTTAATTAGTATGGTTAGTATTGGGAGAATTAAGTGATTGATTTTTTGTATTTGTAATTATTGGTATTCACTCGCTGTAACGTTTTGGAATGTATATATATATATATATATTATTGTTATTCAGAGATGTAAATATATATTTTTAATAATAAAAAAAATGTGAAGCAGTTGGAAAAAGCATTGGTTGACTCTGGATGTCGCAGTGCAAGATGAAACAAAAAAGTGTTTTTAGGATTAGGAGATCCCAGTGGTTGTGCATCCCAAGATACTAAACCAAAGCTCAAAGGAACAAAGTTTTTTGAGAACCTTTCACTTTTGCGGATTGTTTTACTTTAGCTACTATGCTATGCTTTTAGTTTGTTATTTCTATATAGGTCAGTCTGCTGGATTTATTAAATTCCTATTGTACTCACTGATTTATGTGTTTATCTCAGATATGATTGACATTTTACATTATGGGTTTTAAAGTGTTATAACTTGTATAGACCTATAACTTAAAGGCAAGTATAAATGTTTTAATAAGCAAAATAAATAACATTTGCTCTAATGTGAATATAAACATTATTTAGGAAAGAATGATTTTTCTTCTGTGACTTCATCCTGTTAAAACAATATTTGTCCACAATAGTGCCAGATAAGCCTTGGGAACTAATTATATCCAACAAGCCTTGTTTGGGTCAAAAGCCCCTCCACAAGTTGCTATTAAAAATGTTATCATTTTAACTCATCATAAAAGGAAAATCAAATAAATGACTCATTTAATACGTCAAATTAAAACAAATATACTTTCTGTCCTGGGCCCTCCATTTTTTTCCTCCTGTTTTTTCTAATTTGGTGTGCAGCAATTAGAATGCCATGTGTCACATACAGTAGTTCCTCCAAAGTTCAGTATCTCTGAAATATGGCATAATGCAGTTCCAAGTTAATTCATTTCTGGTCAAAAAAGACATAAAAATGCACAGGATTTTATATCTTCTCCTGCTCTCTTTCCTCGTCAGTCTGTTTCTCTTGCCCCAAATAATGATTGGCAAGAGAAGGTTACAGCCTAGGTCTCATGTAATTCAATAAAATGTTAGTGAGTCATATTCCTTCAGTTCTGGGAACGCTTCTTTTGATTGACTCTTCTAGTCTGTTGACATGTATTCTCTACACCCTCTAGAAAAATATTGCAGTTGGCTATCTGCTTTCATTTCAAGTTCTGTATTTTTGGGGAAATAATTTCCATGTCCTCTTTCTCAAAAAAGAAATGTTCATGGGAAGATCAGATTTCATGAAGTTATCAAGGTTTTGGTCTCTGGGTCTATCTGAGAATAGAAATGTTAGTGACCTCTTTTCAATAATTATTGTGACTCAGTAATTACATGCTAAAAGAGCAAAAGCATTAAACGTATTTGTTTAACTGACTTTTATTATTCTATTTGTTACGATCCTATAGGCCGGTGTAGGCAAACCTTTTTGGCACAAAGTGACAAAATGTAAGTGTGTACATGCGCAGGAGAGTGCTGGAAACCAGAAGAGCAGCTCCCTGGCACGTTTGCGTGGGAGCACCAGAAACCGGAAGAGCAGCTCCCCAGCACGCATGTAGATCCTAGGAAGCTGAGTTTCTGGTTTCTGGCATGCATGCATATGCAAAGACCAGCTGGCCGGCGCACATGCACATACCAGAAACTGGAAGCTCAGCTTCCCAGTGCACACATGCACATCAGGGAGCTGTGTGAAGACATGCATGCTGGAACCCAGAAGAGCAACAGGTGATAGCTGGCGTGCCTGGAGAGATGGCTCTGCGGGCCACTTCCAGCATCCATGCCAAAGGTTTGCCATCATGGCTATAGGCAATCGTATAAGCACCATCATATCTTTATGGTGTGCTTGCATCTTATTAAATAGCTGCAGAGCATTAAAGTATTGCAGCACCAACTTTATCATCATTTTTTCTCTTTTTCTTCTCTTTTCTCTTCAGCTTCAGGAATACTACAAGAAGCAGCAGGAACAGCTTCACCTACAGCTTCTGACTCAGCAACAAGCTGGAAAGCAGCAAGCCAAAGAGGTGAGGTTTGCTTTGAGTTTAGCAAGATATATACTTTGTTAAAAAAATGCAGAAAAGGAAAGAAACAATTGAGGGGAAAACAGACTTGCTAAAAAATAATTGCATTGCTCTGCAAGCAAAATAACAGAGGTGCTTCTTGTCCATTTGAGACAATAAGATGGATTATCTTTGGTTATTCAGTATAGATTTAATTTCACAATTTCTCAAGTCACTGCCTCTCTTGGAACCTATGTTTTGCAATAAGCAGGTTTAACTGACTAATTCACTCTTTAGGTAAATGTTTTGCAGGGATTCTCAGTAATTGGCTCTTGTTTAAGAGATTTATTTGCCTTAAGTACATGATTTTTGGCTAAAGAAATCTAAAATAAAAGATACTTGTACCACTCCTGCTATTGACACTTTTGCCAGAAGCATCATCTTAATGATGCAGAGTGTTGTGAAAGTATTTCTGGCAGTTGTGGTATTACCTGGGGAAACATGAATTGAGACTCTATGATAATCCAGAAAATCTACTACATTCATCTTAATAGTCCAAGGAAAACTTAACAAGTTGCCTGTTATACCCAGGAAACAATATGAATTTTCAGAATTCATATATATATGTTATGCTGCTATTGTTTGTTATTAACTGGACAATAGGTATTTTTATGTTAGTTTCAAGATCAAAAGGTGGCATACAGAGCAAAATCTCCTTCCATTTTCCTCTCAGCATGGTTCAGCAGGGTTGAAAGAGAATGTCTAGCCCAGCACAGCCCATGAGTTTATGTGGCCTTGAATCCAGATTTTCAAGATCTTTTACAATACTGTAATCATTACAGTACATTGACTGACATAAAGTGATGTATGTAGCAAGTAATTTTACTACATCCCACAAACTTTCTGTGTGGCACTACTTCTCAGTCTGTGGTTGGGGGACTATTGATGGTAGAGGTTAAAGTGATCACTAATACAAGTAAAGAATGGCCAAAATCCCACATTGTTGTATTTTCTGAAACATTGTTGTCCTGCTCTAAAACTTTGTGAAATTTGATTTTGACCAGCTGTATTTGTTTAAAATTATACTTTCCTGTAAAATCATATTTGTTGACAGGGCATCTCTGCCATGATACCTGCAAATGCATGCTTAACCTTCAGTTTCTGTGGCTTCTTGGGTGAGAAGCGAAATGTCTTCAAAGTCCAGTTGCCTCTTGAAAATACACCTTTGGGATAACTTTAGAAATGTTGCTCTTTTTGAATTAAGGGAAAAATATTGGCAGGTATAAACTCATTCCTGTCATCCCATATTGTGCCTAGACTAGTGCTTACCTTGTTGCTTTGTACTGATGCATTTGAAATGCCAAGGTAGATTCAAGAAATCTTCCCATCCTAATTTCTTCCGTAACTCCAGAAAGCTTGAGAGTGAGAATTTTCAAAAAGAATCTTGTCCCTGATAGTTGTCCCAGTACACCATCTGATACAGCATGGTTAATCTAGGAGGGGAGCAGCACATGAGGATTGGCCAGCAAGTAACCTGGGCATCAAATTAATGAAGTGCTCCTGTCAGTCCACAGTGTCACGCTGAAACTCCTCTTGATGTGCTCATAAATCAAAGTGACGGCGCCTGTTACTCCAGTAACTGCACCCACTCAGCTGCATCTAATGTAAACAGAGCAGACAAAATGCTTTAAGAAATTCAAACCCCATCACCAGGGAAAAGATCAGGGATCAAAGAACATAGAGTTGGTGCAACAAGAAGTGAAGGTAAAAATCTGGGGTTTAATCCTAAATAAACGCTTTCTATAGATACCTGCAAGTATTAGAGGAAGAAAGGATAGTAAACAGTGTGATCAGTACACCAGTAATTGCTAGTGACTGGCAGAGTAAGCTTCAGTAATTATTTTCTTGTGTTTAAGATTTTTATCAGTGTGCAGATAAGCTGCTTATTGGTTCTGTTAAAAGTTCATGGAGGATGATCTCCAAAAGTGAAAATGTCCAGAGAAGCCAACAAATTCTGACAACAGAAAATATTGGTAAATGGTAGCTTCTAAGGCAATACTGTACCAGATTAGCTCTTTAGTTCTAGTGAAGAAATCTTGGAGGAATGTAGGTTAATAAAAATAATATACAAGAAAAAGTAAAGCAGGTTGAATTTTTATGTATACAACACTCTGCTGGGCTTAGTAAAATTAACCAATATTTCAAATTTCTAATAAATTTCCAGCAATTCCTCCGGGAAAAAAATACAGCAGTTTAATTATGTGACTCCAAAAAAATTCATCCACCATAATTAATCCTATATTCTAACTATATGCTCATGACGGTCTCTTGTTTAGAAGGAAACTCACATTTGGAGTACTATACTTTGGAAGAAATTAAATATTAAAAATACTTCCAAAGAAGCTTTTATTGTACATCAGCTCCACTCATGGACCTTCATATCAATGGAGGGAATTGACACATCACAATTATTTATTTATTACCACCTCATAGTTTTCCATTGCTTTTATTTTTTTATATATATATGAAATCCCATGTATAATCCATATGGGAGGATAAACCAGAATATCTTGGCCTCTTGATTGGTGAGTGCTGAAAGCTATTCTTCTATTTATCTGGAAACTTCTGAAAAGGAGACTTCTCAGACATAAAGAAGGTATATATAAGAAAAGCATTAAAAAAAACATTAAAAATTAATCATTCATATGCACGTCCTCAATTTTCCCTAAGTTAATTCAGGGTCTAGTTGTTGACTTACAACAGTTTATTTAGTGACTGTTCAAAGTTACGACAGCACTGGAAAAAGTGACATGTAACTGTTTTTCATGCAAGCGTTGCAGCATCCCCATGGTCACATGATCAAAATTCTGATGCTTGGCAACTGACTCATATTTGTGACGGTGGCAGTGGCCCAATGTCATGTGAACACCTTTTGCGACCTCTTGACAAGCAAAGTCAATGGGGAAGCCAGATTCACTGAATAACCATGTTACAAACTTAACAACTGCGGGGATTCACTTAAGAACCATAGCAAGAAAGATCGTAAAACGGGGCAAAACACATTTAACAAATGTCTCACTTAGCAACCAAAATGTTGGGCTGAATTGTGGTCGTAAGCTGAGGACTGACTATTTGTACTTATAACCTGATTATAAAATTAATAGGCTTGGATTTCATTGAATTTGTGGTGAGACGAAAGTCTTTAATTGTGGGGAATCACCAAAAATGTCAGTCTTTGTAATAATCTTGTTTCTTGAACTTGAACCATACATACTGTAAACACAAGATTATCTTTGGCTGATGCCAGGATGTGTTCTCATAAAAAAATGATAATAAATCTTGTTCTGGGGGGGGGGGGAGAGAAACAAGGAGAAGAGAGAGAGAAATGTTTTAGCCCTGTTCATGCTCTTGTTCTACTTGTGTTCATTGGGAAGGCCTGCAAAGAGGCTGGAATTCTATTCAGTTTATGTTGTTTCGATTTTCTCTGCATTTGAGAACTAAAGCAAATGAAGCAAATTGCTGGTGGTATAGTCACAAAGGAGAGCACTAGAGTTCCCTCCTTTTTCTCCATGTGACTTGGTGCATCTGTCTCACCTGTAAAAATGGCTTAACATGAATGCCTAACCTTTTCTTGGTGTAATGTAGCTGTTAAGATATTCACCTAGAAACCAGGAGCCCATGAATTCTAGCCCCACGGTAATCCTGAAAACCAGTTGGCCCAGTCACTTTCTCAGCCCAAATGACCTCACAGATTGTTGTGGGGAAAATAGGGAGGAAGGAATATTACCGGTAGTATGTTTGCTGCTTTGAGTTACTTATTTAAAAAGTAATGAAGAGGGGTTTTTTTAAAAGACTTTGTTTTTCTGCCTGCAGTACAATCCCTGCAGGGACTGCCCCTTCCCATTTTGATGCCTTTTTGCTAAAAGTCCTGATGATTTATTGGAAAGGAATTCAGCTCAAATCAAAAGTGAATGAACTTGTCTTAATATAGGCACAATCTGTAATGATATATTCTATTTTCTTCACAAAACTACTAGTCAGATTTAATGTTTGGGGCTTTGAGTATGTCACATGTTAATACTACCAGTTCTTGATTCTCTGAGGCCCTCTTCAGACTGAAGCTGCTGCGGGTCTCTTTGGCTTCTTAAGCACTCTTAGCTGCTCTGCTCATTAGAGTATACATAATCCTTGAGAAGAGGGTAGGAGGAAAAGAATTGTGACAGCAAAGAGCTACACTGGAGTGTGTATGATTTTGTTTTTATCAAAAAATTGTCTGTTACAATGTTGCTTATAAAATAAATATTAAAAACCTGTTTCTGGTGGTGCTTATAAAATATATCCTGCTAATGCAAACGTGAATATTTTGGCAGTAGCTATTACTACAGAGGGCCAGATTTCAGGGATAAAGCTTAAATAAAGAAGCTGGGCAATTGGAAGCAGCAGTAAAGGCTATCCATGCATCAGGGAAGAATCAATTACAGCAAAAAAGAGACAGAGTAGCAGTGTTACAATCCTTGTTTTTTATAACAAAACTAACTTTCTAGGCTTAGTGTATGCATCATGGCACCATGGTACAGTGCTCACAAGAAAATGGACCACAATGGAAAAGTAAATACCTGCGATTATCTTTGTAGCAGCATTTTTATGCTTACATATACATTGTATTAGCCCTATAACAATATGGGCAATTTGATTAAAAAGTCAGTTATGAAATAGCTACTAAATAAAAATACATATATAGTGTATAGATTATACTCAAAGATTGTTAGAATGATTTATAATATTTTGTATGCATACCATTCCTTTAATGGCTGAAGACAACTTACATAACTCAAATATTCAGTGCGCTTTGGCAAATACACTTTGCTTTCTGTATTCTTTCACCTGATTGCAATACTCCAATGTGTACTGTATGTTGTAACAAGTTTAAAGCAATTAAATAATAGTGGTAGATAAAAATGGGAAAAATGGTTTGGAATCTTTAATTAAAACTTCATTATCCCTGCATCATTAATATCTAACATATCTATATACTTGATTGCTTCCATATGTAATTCAGGGTAGCATAACTAGGATTCTCATGTATGCGAGTGATATAGTGCATCAAATCAATTAATACTGAATGTTCCCTTTTATTTTGAAACCTCCAGATCTCATGTATTCTTATTTCCAAAGTATGTGCGGCCCAGGCAGTGCTTAGTTACTGTACAAAAAAGGAGCTTTCTTGCCTTTAAAAGCCTCATGGGAGACTGCTTGTGTGCAGAAGCTTTTGGCATTCATAGGAGTTTAATCTATATGTGTTTAAGGTAGATAGGTTCTGCTGACATATAAGATGTTTTGTCTCTTATAGCAATTCAAATAACAGATTTAATGGAAAGGCTCATTTGAGAGAGAGAAAGAGGGGGGGGGGGGAGAGAGAGAGAGAGAGAATCAGCGTTTTCAGTGCTCTGCCAAGCAAGCTCGCTGTCTTCTGTTCCGCCACCCTCCCTTCGTTTCTGCTGCTCTGATAGATCAAAGGCTTTCAGTCTTGGTTATATGCTGTGTAGCCACGGAGGATAAGAGATCAGAACTGTGAGCTATTGCTAAACCTGAGATCGGGCTGCTTATGCAAGACCTGAGGAAAAAATAGAAGGTCTGTGCTTTGGGAATGAAAATGTGTTTTAATTTCTTTCTTTTGTTTTCCAGCAGCCATTAGGGAATAAGCAGCTGGCATTCCAACAACAGCTCCTGCAGATGCAGCAGCTGCAGCAGCAGCACCTGTTAAACCTCCAGCGACAAGGGTTGGTCAGTTTACAGCCAGGACAAGGCACCGTTCCTCTGCAGACCCTGCCACAAGGTAATGCACATAAGCCTCCTTGTTCTTTAATTGCTGTAGGGAGAACCCACCCAGCCACTGCAGCAATTAGCTTTGCCAGTTGGTTTTCAGCTCATTTTAAAAGCTGCCTGTTATCCATGTACTTGAGGCCTGATGCTTGCTACACTTTTACGTTTTGCTGTCAAACAGCCATCGATAAAGCATTATTAGATTGCCATGCAGTGGGCATCTAATTCAGGAACAGTTCAAGGACTACCTGAAGATGTGCTGCTGATAGTAATGGGAGAGAACTGGGCCTAATGTGCCTTTCATGAAAAACAGTCACTGGCAAGTAGTAATAGCTCCTCTTGGGTGCTGCTGCTACTACTTTTTCTATAGAAGAGAATGTGTATGTTATAATCTTGCTTTATTCCATAAACCTTATGCCTTCTCTATCAGAAACACTGTTTTTAAGGGAAGCAGCAGAATCTGGGCTGAAATCATGCTAAATATCAGGGTTCCAAGTGTAATAATGGAGAAGGATAGACAAGATGTGAAAGCACTGCTTGGGTTTTCTGATAAATGGTTATTGTTAGCAGCATGTACTGTACCTGAAAGCTATTTTCTTATGCCTTTCTCCAATCCACATACACGCACCACCTATCAACTTCTGTCAAATTCATGATTAAGGAAATTTGAAGTCCATGCAAACCATTGAAATTAGAATCTGACATTCTGGATTACAGGAAGGAAAGAAGTAGCAACAGCATGTCAATATGGAATGAACAGTTAATTCTTAATCTATCCCCAGAAAGATAATATATCTACTAAGGACACAGGTTTCATCTATCAACCTGAAAGGTATTTAGAGACTGCTGGACAACAGATAACTGAACAAATGTTCAGTGGCCATGTTTCTTCTATTAAAGTTCCAAGGCTAGCTACTAATAGATTTCATAAATAGATTGACTTAATTTGGACATCAACCTCTATCACCCAAAACCACCCAACTGAACTGCAACAAGTCTTACGATGTTTAACACTCACAATCCATTCTCCTTCTGTGGCATGTTCATGCGGAGTTTGCAATCAGCTTTCTCTTAAGATTTCATTTAATGCAGTTTAGGCATTTCTCTGAATTCTAAATTGTTTGACAAATTGATACAACAAGATAAATAACAGTTTGTGGGTTTGATGAAATGACAAAAAAGTAGTCAATCTACTTGAAAAAAATGTTTCTGAATAATGCTATTTTTCATCCATATTAGATTAGAGAAGGAAGCATGCAACCTCCCCACCCAACATGCACTATCTCCTTTTCATCACTTGAAACTAAGCTTCATTGCGACCTAGGATTTACTTATTCTTATACCATAAAGAGGTTTTCTTAAATATCTATAAAGCTAGCATCCCTATAAATATTCCCAATTTATCCTAGTAGACAAGAAACAAAATGCCTTTAATTAGGTACATCGGGTATACCTGTATATATGGATTTTGAAGTTAGTCAAAAATCTTCAGATTAAAAATTGGAAAAAATCAGTTTTAATATACAAGCTTGATCCTAATTAGAAGTAAGAAAATCATAAATAAAATCCAATATAATCGATGTTGTAGAATAAGTGTTAAACTTTTGCAAATTATCTCTCCAAAAGTAGGAGAAATTACATGTCAAAGATATTGAAGTGTGACATTCTATACTAACTTTGAATCAGTTTAATAAATAGCATGAACATCTATGGTTACTTCTCCCTCAGCTAATTTAGAGTAAAAGTAACAGAGGAAATGTTATTATCATAATTCTTCCATGGTCTTGTCATGTCAGAAAATAAGTCCTCAGAGATCCTAAAATTTTAGTACATGTTATGCTTGGTATTTTATTTTATGCAAGGCCTTAGCCATGATCCTAAGCACAATACAAGTGCCCAGGTACACTTATGTCCCTAGATGATAGCTATTTAAAAAATAAAAATGGCCATAAACCAGTGATGTCAAATTCACAGCCCACAGGCTGGATGTATCACGCGCTGGCCATACCCACCCCTGTTTTAGTGAAGAGGGGGAAAGTTGTGATACATCATGCAGTGACAATGTGATTTTTTTTTGGTATTCTTGGCACCTGTGAATCACATGAAATCCCCATAGTTGATTTTTACCAAAAGACTGAGAAGCAAAGAATCACATGAAATCTCATGATTGTGTTTGTTACGTAAAAATCTACTGACCTCTGATGGAGCAGAAAACCAAAGATTCTAGTTCAGCCCAGATACCAGCACTAGGCAAATTAAAATAACAATGTTACAAAACAAACAAATAATTAAATAATTAGATTCAGAAATATAAAGTTTATTTGGAATATTAGACTTGTATTTTCCTCTGGCATAATGTACATAAAAGTGGTAGGTTAGATGGAATTCATATTTCTTGATTTTATCTAGCATTGCTTAAAATCAAGAAATATGAATTCCATCTCATCTACTGCTTTTATGTAAATTACTTAACATCAATTATCTCTTAATATTTAAGTGATTTATAGTTTGGATTTGTTTTTTCATGATGAGTTGTCTTAAGGGTTGAGATTCTTGTAGTACTTTCTTAAAGCAAATGACAGAGGACTGAAATATCTGCATATTGCTCTGAAATATGTGTAGGTATTTAAAAGGCTCAAATGCTGCAATTTAATAATAATGTGGATAGTTTATTTGTAAGGAGTCTTTGGTGCTCTCTTGTCTTGGTTTTTTTCTTGCAAACATTTCATTACCTAAGCTAGATAACATCATCAGTGCTAGCATGATGATGTTACCTAGTTTGGGTAATGAAATATTTGCAAGGAAAAAAAAACTAAGCTCAGAGAGCACCACCTCATGTCAACTGTGAGCTACAAATATTCTCCTTTATTAAGAGAATATTATCTGTGTATTAGGATGATATAAATTAATTCCTTTTTTGTCACTTAATTAAATTGGGGAGACCTTCACAGTTGTGGAGTTGTTCTGAAGTTCTTATAAATAAATCTCTCTCTGTGTCCTTTCTCCCCCTCTTCCCTCTACAACACTTATGAAGCTGTATGTCCCTCAGACCTTCAGCAGCTGTGGAAAGAGGTTACTGCTACTCAGCCTGTAGAAGAAAGCATCAAGCAAGAGGGACTTGACCTCAGCACCAACACCTCGAATTCTACCTCGTTTTCGGCTGCCAAGGTCTCTCCTCCAATTTCCCATCACCCTCTCCCCAATGGACAGAACGCCATGCTCGCACAAAGGAGGGACAGGTGAAGCTAATGGACCTTTATTTGAAAAGAATATAGATTTTGTAAATAGCAGATTTAATCTCACTATAGAATTTCTATGTTAAAGTCTGCATGCATAACAGGACAAATCCTACAATCTATTTTTGTGTCCTGCATTCAAATCTAAGGCATTTATGCTATTTGCATATCAATTTGGTATAGTATCAGCAAATGTGTTTAAAACCAAATTCTGATTTTAACTGTTTAGGGTTTAAAGAGTAGGGCCTCCTGAAGTCTGTTTGGAGATTCTGATTCTATCCCATCAGTTGCCAAACAGCCCCACCACCACCACCATATCAGTATCTAGAAAGTAATAATTTTCATTTTTTTAAAAAATCTGAAGGTGGTTGGCTAAGTATGTATATAGTTACAGAGGCTCATTTTATTTATTTTTCTTTCAAATTATATTTGCTTATTCAATAAAAATGGTATAGATTCCCAAATAAATGTGTGCAGCATCAGAACAGCAGCAGAGAAGTTGAACTAAGTCATGATAGTGCTATGATTTGAGTTTTCTGTACAAAATGGTGTATAATCAGAAGCTTTTTTTCTTTTGTTCCAACAAATCAGGTTTCTAGAAATAAATATAATGCATAGAATGATAGTAGATGGGACAAAAGAAATAAGCTGTCAAGATGCAAAGCAAAAACAGTCCAAATGGAAACAGAAGAAACCAAAAACTGACAAAACAAATCATGATTATTTTGCTTATCTGCAAAGCTTATTCTGTCTTGCTCAGCAAACCATGGTGTAAAAAGTTGTTACCGTGCAATGTATGAACCTAGTCATGGTCAAATAAGGAACGTTCCCCTTAAGGTCACTGAATGCAAAATGTAAAATTAATTAGCTACAGCTCTCTGAAGGTAATTCTTTCCTTGCTAGCTCAAATGCTCTTTTGATTCATTAGTACAAATATGGTCAGCCCATGTTTCAGTTTACAAGTTATCCTCATTTAGTGACCACAACTGAGTCTGGCAGCTCTGTCATTAAGAAAGTGGTTGCTATGTGGACAGTTAAATCACTATGACTCTTTCCCTACCCTTTGGAAGGTTTACCCTTGATCTGGGATAATTAGTAAAAAGGGAATTAAGATTTGTATTTACATTCATTGGAAAGGAAGGGATTACAAGAGAGTAAGCAGGCACACAATGGGGAATATACCAGCTGTGGCTGGGAGCTGCAAGAATGCTCAGAGCTGCTTGTGCCACTGTATTTGTGTGGTTTTTTTTTATTGAAAAAGTTTTAAGATTACATTTTCAACTTTAAACCCCAACTACCCACCCCAACATCCCTC
>JANHFR010007789.1:61267-76770 GCA_032468015.1 Mimophis mahfalensis | reverse complement strand
AGGAAAGGAAAGGAAAGGAAAGGAAAGGAAAGGAAAGGAAAGGAAAGGAAAGGAAAGGAAAGGAAAGGAATACTTGGCCAATCCCAGGTAATCAGCTAGTTATAAAATAAAAAAGAGGATGTTACTGTTACTTATATACTAATATCACCATAAATCTTTGATGACAGCAGAGGGTTTAAGTCTGGCTATAATCATGTTTATGTATGTCTTGATTTCACCTTTGTAGTATCACTTGGTAATTAAACATTTATCAAAACAAAGGCAGAATCTGCAAATTTTGTGTGGAGAACAGTGGGAGATATCCATAGCTCAATCATAGAGAACAAGAATTCACATAGAAGAGCTGTGGTCCATCATTGTAAATTATAGGGAATAGTAAACTAAGTGGGCCAAGTAGTTTATTTAAGTCTGTGTTTCCCCTAAATCAAGCCAATTGTATCTTCTGTCTAGAAAGGTAACAAGTTTAAAATATTAGGTACCAAGTCTTGTTTATATTATAAAATCCAAAATGCCCTCTTAGCGGGTTTATTTTTTCTGATTAATATTTTAGCAAAAAAAACATACTGTATAGCCTTAAAATATGAAGTTTGTGTGCATGTACTGTATGTGTATGTATTTATTTTTCTTCATGTGAAATAGTACTCAATTTCCATTTTTAATTTGTATTTTGACCTGTTAATAACCTCTGTCTCTGAATCTATTTGCCCTTCCTTGCTTCAGTGATATCTGGAAATAGAAGAGACTGTTTCTCCTTGGGATGCAAAAAATGGGGGTGGGGGGGAGAGAAAAAAGAAAAGCAGAGGGTTGTCTCTAGAGCAGAGGAGGGGTGTCATGTTCCTGCAGCTGGGCATCTTTGCCTTTCAGACAAAGCCCCGATAAGATTCCATCCTCCAGACATGACATAATTCTGCCAGTGTCACACTCAGGCCCCGATACAATCGCTCCCTTAGACGGGAAGCCAGAGTTATTGTGTAGCCGTCAGACTTTGATAACGGCGAAGCAGAACTTGCTGCTTGTTAAGCAAACACAAGTCTGAGAGCAGCAAATTACTCTGAGAATGAAAAGGAGGTCATGGCATTAAGCTCTTGTGGGAAGTGAGTTGATTTGGATCAATCCAAGAGGGACCATGGAAATCTGAACTTGCCAGTGAAGTTTGTTGGAGAAGGCAGCTGCCCTGTAGTCCAACTCATGCTTTGAGAGGATCCATGAAATAACCCATTATGAGATTTCAGAGGACAGACAGAGCATAACCTCTTCTTAAGATACTTCTTGTTTCCAGGGAAAAGCAATTTTGTTTGTACTAGTTAAAAATTACCTCTCAAACTTGCTGGTTGAAGCATTCTTTTTGTTTATGGTGTGGAACATTTGGGAACAGTTTGTCTTTTCAGAAGATTTGTAAGGATTTCAGGAAAAGAAAAGAAGTCATTTCCTACCTTCTTTCCCTCTCATGGAAAAAAAACCTACTTTATGCATGATTCTAAGATTTATGCATAGTTATTTTAAAGATTAAATTTGAAACTACCAAATATAAGACAGCAACCAGCACAAAATCTTTACATAAACCTCTAAACATATAGGCAATAATATCAGCATTCCCATATTGTTGGGGGTTTTTTTCCTATCTTTGGTGTGCATTTTGAGGCATTTTATTCCAGGAGCATACATAACATTCAAACTGCTGATTACTCACTGTGTGGAACATGTTTTAGACAAGTTACATAATCACTGTAATAGATTTTCTATATAGATAATCCTCGCAACAACAATTGAACTCAAAATTTGTTGCTAAGAGAAGAGTGTTAGTCCATCTTGGCTTGAGAGTTTTTAAAACTTTATTAAACCTCCTATGTCATTGGAATGTAAAGCTCAGCTTACCTCATAGGCATATTAATATTTCTGACACACATTTACATTTTAAAGCATGCCAAATTATTTGCTACATGACATCTTAAGAATACAAAGCATATATCTGAAAAACGTGTAGAAAAGCTACAAATTTTCTGTCAGCAGAGGGTTGGGGAAATACTGCTTTCAATCCCCTTGTATGTCTCTGATTTGGGGTGAGGGGGAAATAAATGAATTTGTGGTGAGTTAGAGAAAGAAGTTGCACTTACTGTTGTAATTGGCTGGCTTGGCTTTAGTTTGTGTGGCCTGTCCTAGTAAAAAAACTTCTGATTTAATTATACAAGGAGTTCAACTTCTCTGAAAGCCCTGAATCTTGCTAGTCATCTGCATCTATACTTTCTTTTCCTTTTTCTTTATTTGAGAAAAGGAGCCCTTCCTATGGTTAATGTAAGCATCACACAATATTGGGCTCATATAACAAATAGCTGAAAGCTCTAATATTGGGACTGACTATATCACGGAGCTTTATCCATAGATGGTGGCAGATGGTTAACCTATTCAAGTATAATATAGAGGCCTTAAAGAATTTTCATTTCTACTTGTTCAAGAATTATATAATCTTGGTTGTTGGAGTCTAGAAAACAATTATTAGCTGACACCTAGTCAATTCACCTGCCAGAGGAAGAATTTTTCCTACTATGTAATTATTTACAATACAACAAATTTCAGCTGTAATAGCTTATGTTATGCTATAATCATGTTCTGAAAACACCAGATATGAAAGTGCTTCAGGGAATACAACCGCTGTGAAATTCACAAGCAGCATGTGATGTCTTTAGCAATGATATCAACTGTGTATAGCCTTGTGCTTTTATGTTTTGCTTATAGTTTCTGTTAGCAAGAATTAAGAGTATGCTGACTGGCATTCCTATATGCTATATAGGCAGATGCAGTAGTGTAGTACTATTTCTGATGTTATTGCCATTTATTTCTTATGCTATATGTAAGTATGGTATTAAAAGAAATTTAAAATCCATTTTGTAGAATGAAATAATTTCAGATTATTGTAGGAATAAAAGAACAATTGTTGTTCCAAGTGATGTTGATTTAAAAATGGAAACTTAAGCCTCTGTTTGTCATGAAATATTATTTAATAACTATATGGGAAATATTATTTGTTATGCTATAATCATGTTCTGAAAACACCAGATATGAAAGTGCTATACTATTATTTCTCATATAGCTTTTGAAGTTCCAAAGGTGCTTTTCCATAGACATTTAGGTTTTGAGGTGAATCAGCCCAGGGTAAAAAGCCAAAAATAAGCATATTGCCCTAGGAATATTGTGGGGGTTCTTCTCTTATACAGATCTGTAAGATGTCTTATGTGTAATATAGCCTCCTTCATGAATAAATTGCATGAAAAAGATTCTGCTTGATCACTTCACTTGATTCACTTCAATACTATCCAACTTTCCTTGTCATCCCATCCAAATATCCATATAAAAGATGTATACCTCTGCTGCAGGGCAGCCTTTGAACGTTGACCTGCAGACTTTAATCTGTCAGGGAAGTCTTAATGTGTAGAAGCTTAGCCACACAGACCTTTCCATGTTTGAAATTGCTGTTGTTGTGTGAATTAAAGATTGCACTAGCAGAATTCTTGACAAATGAATTTAAACAACATACTGAATATGTTTGAATTATTAATTTATGAAAAAGACTTCTCAGGAGTAGGGAACTTGTGGAACTCAAGATGATGCTTAACAACAGTTCCCAGTAGCTCAGCCAGTTCTGATTAATGTTGGGAATTGTGGGTCAGAACATTTGAGGAACACACATTGTCCATTTCTATATTAGATAGATATAGACATTCAGATAGAAGAGAATTATGGTTGAACTATGGAGTTCTTAGTATTCCCTCACCTTGGTTGTTTACTTGCAGACATTTAATTACCCAACTTAATAACATCAGTGCACATAGTACACTGTATATTTATATAGAATATAAAAATAACAATACTCTCCAAACTTATATATCTCTTAGATCCTTTCCACCCTTTAATTAATAAATTAATGTTTTTTTCTCTTATCCATAACCTACAAAAGAAGATACTAATACTTCAGTTGTCAGACAAACTGTCAGGCTTTAAAGGAAAGGGGTAGAGTTACTGTGCTATCCTGATTGATCTATCTGGACTTCATGTTGTAATACATATGACTTGAGATTTATGTTATATGACTTAAGAATTAGGTTATAGAAAATAAATACTTTTCTATACGTAAATACTGAAGCATGACAAAAATGCTTAAAATATGTGGTATCTAATTGTTCCACAAAAATATTCATCATCTACATGAATTACCACATCCTGTCTGCTGTGTGAGGGAGAAGCCAGGAAGGCAGATCTCTTTCCGCTCCCCCTCCTTTCTCCCCATGGCGGCAGCGGTTATAGCAGCAGGAGAAGGCAGTGACAGCAGCACGAGAAGGAGAAGGAGCAGGCACGGAATGGTAGGGAATGGTGCATTTGGTGGACCCAGCCATCTTCCCTCCCTCCTGGCCGAGGTTGTGAGGAGGACACCTGACTAATGGCAGGAAATGGAAGGGAGTAGGGCTGTGGGAAAGGGTTGTATTGGCAGGGACAGCACAGGGGTTAATCATGGGAGGTGAGCACAGGCACTTGGAGGAAGTGGAGGGCATGCAGCCCCTACCCTTCCCCAAAGATTTGCCCCACAACTGCGAGATTGGGGCTGCAGACAGATTCCCCTTCTGCCTCCAGACCGAAACTGGGGTGGAGGAGGTGGCAGAATGAGTTTGGCAGGCCACACTAAACCCAGGCAAAGCCGGGTCAACAGCTAGTCATCTATAGACTTCAGATAGATTTTTTAAAATCTAATTGTTTGTCCTAACTATATACAAATTATCACCTCATTTTTTTTTATTTGAATGTGAGCGTGATTTATAGAGAAAAAGAGGTTTAAACTGTGTACATTTCCGGCCTTGGTCTTAAAAATGAATAAACCCGCTGCCATATTTGGTAGCTAAAAAGGATGATTCATATCTAGAATCATTTAAGGATGATAAATGCTAAAATACACATAAACAGGGAGATTCCCTACCCCCACATATTTACAAAGGGATTGTATGTTCTAAAGAAGAAATTTGCACACAGACAAGATAAATTTCCTTTGTTCATTTTTCGAGGATGGAAATTTTGGTGGGTTCTTAAGGGCCACAATGATCGTAGCATCTACTTTCATCTTCATTTTAATCCCAAAACTAGTAAAATTCATGCCACTGAAAATTTAAAGAAAATACTTACAAGTGTACAGGTGGCATCTACCACAAGCAAGGTTAGCAAAGATGTACCCTGGAATAGATGATAAATGCTGGAAATGTGGGTCGGCCAAAGGCACTTATTACCACTTATGGTGGACATGCTCCTTCATGAAGGAATACTGGAGAAAACTTATAAGATGGATACAGGAGATAACAGGCATTCTCTTGCAAGGGAAGCCTGAAACTTTTTTATTAGGAATACGCCCGGAAGAGGTGGCAAAAGATAGATGGTATCTTATACTACACATTGTTGTGGCGGCAAGAATTAGCTATGCCCAATTATGGAAAGATAAGAACCTACCTTCTGAATGTGCTCTTATAAATAAAATATTAGAATGTGCAGAGGCTGATAGGTTGGGATATATTTTAAGAGAGAAAAGATTCAAAATTTTATAAGACTTGGGAAAGCTGGTATTGCTGACTAGACAAAAGGAAAGATACTAAGGATGGGCGAGTAGATAAAGATGTTATTGTGGTGTGTTGTACTGGGAACGTTATAACAAATATCGAAGATACTGAATATCTGCGCTGCAAACAACAATTTATTACAAATTGTTCCCAATTTTTTTTTAAAAAGAACATTTTATTGTGAAATTTGCCAATGCAACCTAATTATGAGGCCCCAAAAATGAAGACTAAGGACCATATGTAACCTATGAGTAAAAAGTATTGTAGAGATGCAAAAAGGAAAGGATAAGATCAGGGATATGAAAATTAGAAGCAAGGCTGGTGATAAGAGATTCAGACTTTAAAAAGAGCTGCTGGATGGGTTAACAAAAGATTACTGGGATGGTGGGTGAGAGGAATAAAAGTCATGAATTAGAACAATCCAGAGTAAGTAGGCAAGTGGGCAACGGTTGCGTAGTAGGACAAAATGTGCAGCTGGCTGATATATTGTTCAGAAATAAACATCAAAACTGATGAAAAAGCAAATGTCTGTGAATAATATGGTGAAGCAGTCCTCTGGGATAATAAAAAAAAAAGAGTGGCTCTCTATAATTTTCAATTGCAAAGTGGGATCTGCATTTCCTTCTCTTCAGTTCTACAGTTTCCTTTTCTTACTGAAAGGAAAGAGAAGCTCCAGAGTGGCTATTCATGTTTCTTGTCTCATTTAAGGTCCTCTGTGCCTCAATCTTGTACAATTTGCCTTATTGTCTATCACTCGGATAATGTACAGCACAATCTGAGGCATTTTCTGGGTTGCCATTTAAAAAGACACTGTTACATTCAGGTGAAAAAGGAAATGGGTACTCTATATTGCTCTCCTGTTGCTTAACTTTGAGTGGATCATATCTTTGGCCTGTTTTGAGTGGGTGGGTATTGGTTCCCATTTCAGGAATGTCTGAAGAAGAAAGCCACAATTTGTTAATTTTAGCACAAACAAATTCATGTATTTTTTGTGTTTCAATGTCTGACTCACAGTGGGCTATCAACTATTTCTGGGTTCCAAAAGCTGGGGGCACGCACCCATGCGTAGAAGGGGGCCGGTGGGCGGGGCCAGCCAGGAGTGGTTTTTTGCCGGTTCGCCGAACCACCCCTCATCAGCGCTACCGGTTTCCGGGAACCAGAGGGAACCGGTAGGATACCATCTCTGATAATATGTACTAATATGATGAATGCTACTGCTGCTATTCTTTGGGTGTAGACATGCAAAAATTGGCTTTAGACTGTTAGGTCAAGTACATCACCATTTTAGCAAGCACTATTGGGATATTTGTTTTTTTATGATAGGGACAGATCTGAGTCAAGATGTGGTTAGATGACACTTTTATTTTCATTCCTTACTTTGAAGCAAAAACCACACTGTTAATCAGAATAGGTATCTGTGAACTGAAAGTTGAAACAAACTGGTCTAATCATTGACCAATCATCGACTCCCTCTAATGGTTTCATTCAAAAACTACAAGTACAAACTGGTTGTACATACTAAACAGATCATATACTGTGCATGTTGCAAGTGGAGCTCCATTGGAGAAAATGGGGTGAGAAAGGAGTGCTGGAAAGGTGTCAGACAGACTCCCGTTTAGAACTACTGAGGTGAGGATAGAAAACGGATATCCAAATGCTTGTGTTTATACCTTTGCAGGAAGTGGGGTGGATAAAAAGTTGTCTATCTTTGTGTTCTCTATTGATACAAACATATAAGCCACCCTACCTATATTAGAAAAAAATGTTATTTCAAATTGAAGAAGGATACTCTAAAGCCCCTGCCTGTGAAAAACACCTTTTAAATTATTTTTGTGAGTTGTCTTCCAACACAGCTGTTTAGTTATCGCAGGAAGTTCTAGATATGCTTTTCTTTCTCATTGGAAGAATTAAAGCAAAGTGTCTTTTTTCTTTCTTTCAAAGGGATTATGGGTAGAACAGAGATTTTTAACACCAGGACAAGCTTTTTTCCCTGCAAGTATATATTTCGTGTGACACAAAGAGAGTGTTTCAATGTTTTAATGATGATAACATTTAGATATCCTTCTACAGCACTTTGAAGTATTCTTTTCATAGAAGCTGGGCAAATGCAAAGTAAACAGGTGCCAAGAGGTAAAGTGCCCAATGCCTATAAAGAGACAGGTGTGAGGAGGCTTTCAATGATATGACAACAGCAGCACACATGGTAAGGAGCTGAGGGAGATACTAAATGGCTGGGATTTGAGCTGGAGAGACCGGCTGGGCCAGAGGCGTAGAGCAAACATCATTAGAAAAGGCAAAGATAAGAAACAAACAGAGCAGCCAAGGCTGATATTAGACAAATACTCTGTAAAAATACAAAAGCTGCATAAAATCAGACAAGAAGGCCTCCCTAGAGCAGGGAGTCACAGAATTGAGGCAAAAAAACAACAACCAACCAACCAAAAAAAACCACAAGATGTGCTTGACAGAACCCTGCTACCACCCACTGTTGGGAAGATAAAGAGGAATAAAAAATGGTAAGTTCCAAAATACTAAAAATTTGGAGATCCTTCAGAAGCCAAGTTGTGTCAGCCATCAGATTGGCATTGTGTTACAAAATTATGCTTCTAAATTTGAACGGAACACTCTTGTAAAAAAAATTCCAGAAAGATGTGAGAATAGCATAGAACAAACAGGAACTAATAATAAATCACACTCATTATGTTACTATTACATTTCTTACTAGGTATACAAAATAAGATAATGCCAGACTTCTGTTTACAAGAGGTGAGCAAAAGCAATAAAATAGCACACTGATGTTAAATCAAATCTAGGTTTCGATGTAGACCTCTGATTAACAGAAGAACAAGTCTCACTTTTAACTCGTAGTATTTAGTCAGTTGTCTACTTGGGAAACAAATGTGCTCAGGGTACTGTCCCAACAAGAAAATCAAACCTTACCTTGAGAAGAAAATCTAGAAGATATATTTCCAAATGATTATCATTCTTGTGAGCCATAGAAAAAAATGTATTATTTGTTTCTCAACTTTGTATTCCAACCAGATATCAAATAAAGCAAGAGCATTTTTACAGAGAAAGCCTAACATGTCTTTGATTTCAGTGTTGGGATTGTGTAGAGATATAGATTCAATTCTTATCTGAAATGGAATTCCTATGTTTTATAATTTTCATTCTTATTTTCCTGCCCTCTTCAACTCACTTCTTGCTTTCTTACACACGCATGTACTCTATCCTACTATTTGTGAGATATATATTGCAGGTAATCTTCAGTAAGGCTATTCTGGTTACAGATAATCCATCAAACAATATTTAGAATTTATCTGAACCTCTTGCTACAGCCATGCATCATCAATGCCACAGAAAATGAAGAGTTTAATTGTCATTGAAAACAATGCAGAAAAACAAATACTATTGGGTTTGCAAAGCAATTAGGGAAAGCATTTTATTAGGGTGCAACTTGTTTTACTATTTTCAAACCAGTGATATCATGCAGTTTCCCTGAAGCTATTGCAAAGTTCTGCACAGCTGCCCCAAGGAAATACAGAGTCCCCACAATTTGGAAGTGTCAATGATTGAAGGCTACTGACAAATTCTTTAGTTGTCTGAAATTTGGGTCACCTGGTCCAAGGAATAGGAAAGCAAAGTCAAGTGCAAGCTTTTTCTTTTATTTTTTAAAAATAATTTTATTGATTTTCAAAAACCAAAAATTTAAAAGGTAAATAGACAAGGAAAAAGGTTTAAGAAAAAGGAAAAAAAGATACAAGTGCAAAAGGAAAAACTAAAATGTTTTCTGATTTTCTTTGATATATAGATGAATTAAAAATATATACCTTTACTCTATGGAACTTTGTCTACATTATTTCCATAATCTCATATAAATATATATAGTTTAAAATTTGTCATAGGCATGCCAGTATGAGAACTCGCTCTTACCCTTTCTGTCAGTGTGGTCTTTTTCAGTCCCAAGAAAGACGTTTTTTTTTCTACTGCTAAATTCCTTTGCTAGTCAAGTGATGTGTCAGCAATATCTAACCTAATGTGGTTACAGACATTTATGACAAAAATGCCATTTATAACAAAAATAAAAAAGGCCTTCCTTTCTAAATTTGGGGAACAGAGGCATTGAAGAGGAACAACTGCATAATTACAATTGGATAACTAAGTGGAGAGAGGACCTTGAAAAATAAACAGTATCCAGAATTGGAGGAAAAAGTCTAATTCATTGAGTTTCCAAGAACTGTAACATTTCTAAGGTGGGGGGGATTGTTTCCCATCTCTCGCTTTTGCCTTGTTGTCTTGGCCAGCTCTTTTGTTTATACGGCCCCCATTCGACCTTTTAAATTGCTGTTAATGTTTTAGCGTAACGAATTAGTCTCTCATCACGAATCAGGGCTCGAAATAAAAAAAAAAAATCCTCTGAGGCCAACATCCTGAAATTGGGGTCATTCTCATTTGCAAGGCAGAGAATCTGAGAACCTTAATGCAAGGAAATTTATTCAAAGGCAGAGCCCCAACGTGATTAGGCCCTTTGTAATTATAGCTCGGAGAGATTCCACTCCAGCCTCCTGCCTCCCTCATGGATTAGCAAGTGAGTCGGAAAAATACACAGGATTTAATTAGAGGCAAATTAAAATTGGTAATGAAATAGGGGCAGTAGCAAATGGCAGGGAGCGGCAGAAGGGGGGGAGAAGGAGCTAGTAGCTCTCAGGGCAACACTGCCTGTGTACGTGCATTTTCTTTATTTTTACATTTAGAAATGTAAAGATGGGAGAATAAAGAGGAGGGACGTGCTGTGAAAAAGGAGGGAGAACTTGGGGTTTTCAGAAAGAAGATGACAATAGAAATTCATTGCAATATCTGAGCTTACTTTTCCTCTCCCTCTTTTTCCCCTAATTTAGCCAGTAGTAAGGAAATATGTAGGATGGTTTGTGGAAACCCAGTGAATATTGTTGATTGATAAGGAAAGAAAAGCAATAACACTAATAAATAATTCCATTGGAAATTAGATTGCAACACATGGTTGTTGTATGAAAGTTTTATTACTAGATATTTTAGAATTTAAGAAAGTGGTTTTATGAAGTTCATTGACTTTCAGGAAAACTGGATTGAATTTGTCATTCAGTAATCCCTTCCTTTCATATCTCTAAGTAATAGTCTTTTTCAAGTGGCTGTGGCCACTTGATCTCATTGCAGTGGTGTCTGGTGTAACTAGTGATCATATTTTTTTTCCTGTTGCTGACATTCTATTTTATGCAGCTCAGATCTCATAACTATTGAATTTCTTCAGGATAGTCCATGAGTATGTCTGTGTTATGACTTGTGTTAACTGGGACTGTTAATGTTTAGGAGCAAAGATTTCACACAAATCAAGAGGTATAAAGGAACAATATTATAGGACAATTGAATAGAGAAAACGTAACAAAACCTCATCTGCTACAATAATTACTATATTATTTGTATAGTAATATAGTAATATAATTACTATATTACTATATTATATGTTTTCAGCATATAATAAACTGAAACCAATCCTTCCTTAGAATATATTATGTAGAGTTGTTAGGAATATAGATATCATTTTGCTGATGACAGCTCGGTAGGAGGCTATGTTTGGTTAACCGAAAAATTGATTGGAAAATTTTATTGGAGAGGAACTGTTAAATGGAAGATCTTCATCTACTTTGGTAATATTCCATCTTTCTCTCTGCTTGTAGAATGCTGTACGCCACAACCTGAGCCTGCATAAGTGCTTTGTGCGAGTGGAAAATGTCAAGGGAGCAGTGTGGACAGTAGATGAACACGAGTACCAAAAGAGAAGGCCACCAAAGATGACCGGGTATGTCTGATTGCTCGTCAGGTAGCTTCTTTGGGAAGAGGAGTGTTGTGGTTCAGTCTGAGAACAATTCTGAAAAAGTAAAGGTGGTCTTGAGTATAACACTTGGTGACTAAATAAACACAACACACAAAACACAAGTGGTTTGCTATAACATTGTTTCCTGGCATTTAGTCCTAAAATTAGTCTATACTCAAGTTACTTTCTAGTGATTTCAGATTTATATATTACCCTGTTTAGTTTCTGAACACAGACAAGATAAGGCAATGATGCCAAATGCTGAGATATGATAATACTTGGCAATATGCAAAGTCTACGTGTGGGTGGGAAGTACATAGGAACTCTGGAATAGGAGCATTGGATCTCACACCAATATATATCTGTCATAACTTTTAGTAATTCATAGCCTCCATGAATGCTTCTGAAAAATGGCCACTACTGGTATATTATAAGCTGTATATACATAAGCTAGTAGTATATTTTGGAAATAGTATTTAACCCCAATATAATTCCCACCATCAAATAACCCAGGGAAAATAGGTGACTGAGAGACTTGTATGGTTATTGCATTCTTGGGGGTCTTCATTATGCATTTAGGCTTTTTTAGAACCATATTTTAACTTTTGCTTTAATAACTAATGCTTATGTTAATATGTCAGCTTGTTTGAGTGAACTGAACCACAGCACGCTATTCAATGATTTTATAGTCATTTGGCTGTCTTTTACACTCCACGTATATATAGATGCGTGCAATGTAAGTATCCCCTATCAACATCAGACCCTTGTCACCAAATGTTTCAGAGATTGCCTTGCCTCAGTTTATGACAGTTCCCTTGGGAATTGCATAAAGATACTTTATACAAGTATCAAAGAAGAGGAGTTTAGTCAAATAAAAGACAGTCAAAAGAAGGCAGGGTGGAAATGAGAAAAGAGAGTGTATCTGGTACATTCAATGTGCATTGATAGCAATGTTAGGGCTACAGCCATACTATTAATCTCGGTAAGTTTACATGATCAAAAGGCAAAGAACACTGGGAATTGTAGGAACAATGGCTGGGGAGGCAGTGGTCTTTGCTGCCCGCCACCCCCCTCCATCCTGGCCGAGGTTGCGAGGAAGATACCTGGCTGAAGGAATCATGGGCAACAGGGCTTGGCACTGGATCCTCTGCAAATTTCCTACCTACAGCTGGAGTTGGGGGACGGGAACATGGGCACTTGGAGGATGAGGATGCTATGGCGTGCACCGCTTTGCTATGGAGTTTCCCCTTCCTCCTCCAGACCGATTCCCAGGGTGGAGGAGGTAGCAGGAAAAGTTTGGGCCCGGTGGGGCCAACCGAGAATGGGGGAGGCAGCAGGAGGCAGTGGGGGAGGAGGCGGGACGAATTAGCCAGGCCCCATTATGCCCAGGCGAAGCCAGGTCATCAGTTAGTATTTCATATGTATATTTCTGTATGTGTGTGTATATGCTAAAAATATGCTAACACTCTGTGAAAAACTGCAAGCCTGCATAACTGTTACTGCCTTCTGCCACCAAGGTTGTATATACAGTAGTATGAGACATCCTTAGGTTTTACAAGTAGCTGAGAAACATCAACCATAACACAGGATTAATAGTATTTTTAAAAAGAAATAAAAATGTCCAGAATTGTTCCCATAATGACAATGTCTATGTTGCAAGGAATAGAGAGAAATTACCTTCACCTACTTATCCCTCTCTCTTTCCAGGAATCCTTCCTGAATGGTCTAGCAACATGTAAAACAAAACAGAACACACTGTAGCAGGACTTAGAATACATTGAGAGTAAATAAGTGCATTATAAAGCTAGGCTAGGAATATCCCAATACGCCTTAAAATGCTGGCTTTGTATTACGGGAGTTGTAAATTATGGGAATTGGGAAGGGCTAAACACTGTGGGAGATGAGCAATGTGTTCTTTCCAAGACATCTGTTATCTTACTCTTGTTTTTGAATGTTAAAAGCTGCATCTTTTGTTTACAGGAGTCCAACTTTAGTGAAAAACATGATTTCTGGCCTTAGTTATGGAGCACTTAATGCCAGCTACCAGGTAAGACTTGTGGAGAAGCACAATTGTTTCCATTACAGCAAGCCATCTTTCTTAGGGGAATATTGGGTTGGTTGTTCCAAGCCATCAGAGTAAACTCCTGCTCTATTGGAATCTTGTACTGCATTGTAGAAAATCTTCAAAATTCTTTCAATGATCCTTGAAATCATTATTCCATTTAGTTTATATTCCAGTACAGAACATTCAATGTGGTATTTTCCCTCAAGATAATCAGAGGAACCAGATCACTATAACCCATACCACTTCACCACCCCTGGCACTCCAATATGTACCTTCTTGCTGTTTCCATTACATTGCAAGGTTTGCTTATTTTTAATGTTCTGCTTCACAATATAAGTGCTAACTTTGAACAAGGTGAGAATTAAATCAATGACAGCAAATGATAGAATAGATAGTCTCTCTTGGAACTGAATGCTTTGGTCAGTGGTCTGCTACCCTTCTCTTCTGATAGGGAATAACAGACTGGAATAAAAAATAGCATTGGGTCTCAACAACAGCTGTGTATATGTTTAAGGCATATTTTCTGTTAGGGAAAGAGTGACATATAACTACCCTATTTTTCAGAGTATAATACACACTTTTTCCACCCCCAAATGTGGATGGAAATGTCTGTGCGTCTTATATAGTGAATGCTGCTGAAGCCCCCCCCCCTCCCACCTGCCAGCCCCCACTCTTCAGTCTCTGCCTCCCAGCAATTTGCCCCTTTCCAGCAAACAGCCAGTTTCAGCTTCAGCACAGCCTGATTAACACAAGCAGCTGATTGTCCATAGGAACGGCCTCCTGACCACAGCAGTTTCAGGCTTCAGGGAATGCCATTGCCCATTGTTGCCTCCATGTGCCCCATTTTCTGCCCGTTCTGATTCCTGCTGCCTGAAAATGGGGCACAGGGAAGCCAAAAACTGGGCACACAGAGGCTGAAAACAGGATGTGGAGGCCGAAAATTGGGTGCGCGGAGGCAGCAATAGGCAATGGCAATCTGTGCAGCCTGAAACAGCTGATTATCGGAAGGCAGATCAACAATCAGCTGCTGTGCTGAAGCTGAAACTTACTGTTTGCTGCAATGAGACAAATTGCTGTGAGCCAGAGGCAGATTTTGTTCCCTTGTTTTCCTCCCCAAAAGCTAGGTGAGTCTTATACTTTGGAGCGTCTTATACTCCAAATAATATGGTATTTAATGAATCTCATTAAATTAAGCTTCAGATCATCTTAGCCAATGACCAAAAGCTTATCAGCCCACATACCGGTAGAAAGCTTATATTTCTGACATCTACTTGAAACAGACCAAGGTTTTTGCTTCAATATTTTTAAAGGGATAAAGCGACAAAGGAATAAAAGTAAAAAGGTTAACTGGTGGGGCTTTCAATTCAAGGAGAGAACAACCTAGAGTTAAGGAGAAATTTCCTAAAAGTGAGAACAATTAATCAGTGGAACAGCTTGCCTTCAGAAGTTGTTGTGTGCTTCCTCACTGGAAGTTTTTAAGAGACCAGACAGCCACCTGCCTGAAACGGTACAGGGTCTCCTGCTTGAGCAGGGGGCTGGACTAGAAGACCTCCAAGATCCCTTCCAGCTCTATTCTATTCTAATTATATTTTACTTATCTATGTTGAACTATTATTTCTTTTAAGACATCCTAATTGTTATTACTGAATGAGAAGGTAGAAAATAAACATTAAGTTTTTATTTGTCTAAATCATTGACTTTTTCTGAAAAATAAAGTTACTGTTAGTATAAGGGTTTAACCATTTTCTCAGTAAATAAATATTTGGGGTTATTTTCTAAACATGTCATATCTGATTTCTTTAAGAATTTGTGAATTATACCAGTTGCTATTTATGTTTAGGCAGCTCTGGCTGAGAGCAACTTTCCTCTTCTGAATAGTCCCACCATGATCAACACAAGCTCAACTAGTGGCATGCTGCACATAGGCCATGATGATGTGAGCAGCACTGTAGAACAAGTCAACAGCAATGGCAGCAATAGCCCCCGGCTTTCACCA
>JANHFR010007789.1:39556-61167 GCA_032468015.1 Mimophis mahfalensis | reverse complement strand
TGTTGTTGTTGTTGTTGTTATTATTATTATTATTATTATTATTATTATTATTATTATTATTATTATTATTATATACTGATGAAAATAAATGAAGTTTCTTGGAAGTGCTAATACAATGCTATTTCCAGAAGCAGGATTACTACATCCAGAAGTCTTTAAATCTCTTTTACAGTTTGGTAGAGAATCCATTTAGGATTTTTCCAGAGTTTATGCAAACTGGAAATAGAATTTGTATTGTTCATGATTTCCCCAAAAAAATAAAAAAATACTGATATTAGTCTTCTACAGCAAAAAGAAAAAGTATTGAGGGAGTATGAAGACTAAGACAGTTTTTATCATGTGATCTTTCATGAATTACAATCCACTTTGTCAGTTGCTTATTTTTGTCAAATAAGTCATGGTCATGGACCTTCATACAAGGTTCTTAGTACTACTGAGATAAGCTTTGCAATTCAAAATAGTTATATATAGTTTCACAACAGAGCTGTCCCTCAGCCTACAGAGGCAATCTGTAAGTTTGCTTGTAATTTATCTTGTGTCAGCAACACTTAATAGTGTCTTATTTATTATTACTAACAGGTAGATATTTTCACTTTGGTCCAACCATCAAAAGACAGCTTGAAAATGTATTTGGATTACTTGTACTGACAAAGAGGTCTAGTTTACAATGTTTACAAAATATGGAGAAAATATTTTTCTTAATGTCATAAATTTAATCATTGAAAAGACTGGTTGGAGACTGTAGATTAAAATTGTGATGAAGTACTCTATAGCTGACTTAGCTGAAGTGAATGCTACAAATATTTCTGTTTCATTGAAAATATATAGAGACCTCGGTATTTAGGATCTGGCTGAGAGTCAGAAGAGTATTGCTATCCAGTTAAGCAAATACTCCGCCTAACCTCTGATCCTCTATTGCAGTGATGGCGAACCTTTTTGGCACCGAGTGACAAAAATGGGAGGGGGTGTGGCCACCCACATGCCGCTTCCTGTTTAGGTGTGTGCATGCACACTGCCCACTTCCTTGTTTGGGCTTGGGAGAGTGCGCGCACATGTGGGGGAGGGGCATAGCATGCGCTATCCCCCCCATGCATGCGTGTGCTCTCCCAAGCCCCCAAAACACCAAAAAACCCACAAACCTTTTGAGTCTTTTTCGGCATTTTGGGGCTTGGGAGAGCGTGCACACGCGTGCGGGGGGGTTGGGGCATAGCGCACAGCATCCCCTCCACACACACACACACACCGCGTGTGTGCACACCCTCCCAAGCCCCCGAAACGCCAAAAAACCCTCAAAAAGTTCATGGTTTTTTCAGCAGTTGGGGGGCTTGGGAGAGAGCGCACATGCACAAGGGGGGTGGGGCATAGCGCACAGCATCGCCTCCACCCCCTCACATGTGCGTACGCCCTCCCAAGCTCCCAAAACACCAAAAAAATGTGAACTTTTTGAGATTCTTTTCAATGTTTTGGGGCTTGGGAGAGCATGCGCAGGCATGGGGAGCATGGAGAAGGGATAGCTCGCGTGCCAGCGACATGTCTCTGCATGCCACTTTGGGCATGCGTGCCATAGGTTTGCCATCATGGTTCTATTGTGTGGTTCCATCTGAAAACTCTTTTGCCAATCTCTTGTAGACTCTTATTGTATTTGTTCTAATTCTACCTGGTTCTCCAAAATTTTGTTCTTCAGCCACCAAGTGCATGTGAAGGAAGAACCAGCTGAGACAGAAGATGACAACAGACCTGTTTCTCTCATGGCAACTACCAATCAGAATGTGACGATTCCTGATGACAGAGACCTAGAGGAGGAACTGCCAGTGGAAGACTTGTCTTAAGGGTCCTTCATCTTCATATAGGGCCCATCTTTTCCCAGAGACAAAGCAATGGCTCCCACCTACTCAAGGTGACCTTCAGCATTACTTAGTTAAGGCACTTCTACAAAGCAAAAGGCTTTTCATGAGCCTACCCACTGCTGAAGGCACACACTTTTCCCCCCTTTTTACATCCCAATGACTCTTAAAAGACATTCACAGAGAGGATGTGAAAACAAAAACAAAAAACGGAGTTGAGCTTTTTCCTTTTCTTATTTTTTTTTAAATTTTGTAACTGGTAAACGAGGATGGTAGGTTGTTTCTGTCCGAAGACTTCTTTGCTGCCTCCCCTCCCCATACCCCCATCTCATGGGGATAAAAAAGAAGCTGTCTTGTATTGTCTGCTCTGTGTTTTGTCATTTTCAATCCATATGCCTGGTTTCCACAAATCAAGATTTTGGAAGCATCCAGTACATTAAGGGGCAATATCAAAGCCAAAGGCTTCAGTGAATGTCCCTTATTTTCCCATGGAAATTTTCATTAGTTTTGCCAGTAATCCCACTGAGAACTTTGCACTAGGAGGAATCTATTCTCACTTTTTCTTACTTTCACACATGCACTGTCTCCATTTCTCACACACATACATCCTTGCCACTAACACCACTTCAGATTACTGGAATAGCAATGGAAGCAAGACCTCTGCCAAGATCCTAATGCTGCAATTTATGTTCATTTTCTGACTGGGCAAAAAATGAAAAACTGACTTTATTAAATACATTATAGGATAGCAAGGGGTTACTGCCACACATAAAACCACTTGGTTATTCTTTTTTCCAACCTGTGTTTGCATCTTTCCAAATTCAAGAAGCATTCTTCTATCACCAGTCATGATTGACAGCCAGTTTTCAACTCACAAAGCTTTAATCTGCACAAAATCCAGGAATGAATGTCCATTCCCTGCCATCACATAATTTTAAATAACTTTCAGAAGTCTTATACTGTATATGGGCAGCCAGCAGTCAAGATAATGGGGCCCAGCTTGAGACAGAATCAGGGAGAGACTTCTGCAAGATGAATCTTTTGCTTGCTTCTATCAGCTGCCATCGTGTTTTTTTCCATTCCAGCAAATACTGAAGCCAGAAAGCATGGACTCCTTGATTGTTTATGTGAGCAATGGGAAGGTTTAACAGATGTAAATACAGCTGATTTGGCAAAGCCACCAAAATCTCAAAGCACTTGGGATAGGAAGCGGGGGGCGGGTTAAGCTGAAATTTATGGCTGTGGAGAACAGGCCAAAACTGGATTGACCAAACAATTCAAAGCAATATACCTGTATAAATGTATGATAAGTAATTCTCCACCTTTGTGACCAACCAGAACAAAGCTACAAATAAGCACTAAGTTTCCTCTGACATTCTCTAGTAGAAATATATCCTATCCCACAATTCTTGTGCTACTCATTAGTTCTTAGCTGTAAGCCAATGTGGGCAGAAAAAATGCTTCAAAACTAATAACAAGAATTAAATGTGTCAGATGAGTAGTGTTGACCCAAACTTGCCCCCTAACTTGATTTTATCAACTTGTCGTCTACTGCCTCACATCAGAATATTTTTTTTTAAATCTAAAGAGCATTTTGTGTGACAGAAAACATCAGGTTTCCAAAGGCCACTTGCTATTGCCCCCCATGAAAGGACAACCCAAATGCTCCTCCTTGATTACTGAGACTTTGACAGTTGCTGATTGAGAAACTGGTTTGCTTTTTGTATGACCAGGAATCCAATATCTCAAGGAAGATGGATACTAATGTTTCTAAGGAAGCCTTTCTACAACAGATCAACACATGCTTCCCTTTCCCATCAAGAAATCTCTGAAATTTATTTTCAGGCCAATTTGGGATATAGGAGTTTCTCCCATTATTTTGGAGACAAGCTGATCCAGGCAATTTGATGTTTTCTGAAATGACAGCTGTTTCTCTTCTATACTCTGTAGCCCATGAAGAAAATAAATCATCACCGCTATGTTTGAATAGTCACATTCAACATTGATAATTATGTTAAATGACCTCCCCAAACTAAGATGCTCAAGAATACTTTGTCAGCATATTTCTGATTAATTTAGGATTCCTTTCTACTCTTCTGATTTTCATTGTTAAATAATGCTTTTTCATTGCCCCAAACACAATACAGCTCTTGGCAGTTGGTAATATGTAACATAAGTGTTTTTGACTTAGGAGGGGAAGGGAGAAGAGGGGTATTGCATTTTCCTTATATGCAGAATTGCTCCATTTGTCTCAAATACAATACATTCTTAGTGCCCTTTTCAGCAGCTGGCCAACTGTGGTAACAGACTGTTTTTTTTAAAAAAAAAAATGCTGTCAACTCTCAAGATTATAATAAAACAAGTAGCACTTGAGCCTTTTTACCTATCACAAAAAGGGACATTATTCCTGAATTGCTACAAATTTCTGTTTGTACATGATTGCTGTCAAATTTCTTAGCCCAAATCAAATTCTTTCTTTTGTAAAAAAAGATGGAAGATTCTTCTGAGGATTATTCTTTCCAATAACTATAAAGCACTGGGTAATCTCTATTTGCTCAGTTTTTCAAATAGATCATCTGTTTCCTGGATAGGGCTATGGTGGGTCATACTAGCATTAAAAAAAGGAAAGAAATGGTAGCTGGCTGTCTCCATCCTTTTTCCATGGATGGAAGCAAAACTTCAAATTTCAGACTTGGTAAAATTTGAAAATGTTTTATCTAATTCTTGGCATTGTCTATTTAACAAACAAGTTTATACTTCCTTTCTAAAATTCCCCTTCTCTGAGGTTCTTAATTTACTAAATAGCATGTCAAAGTGATCCAAACTGATTTTGAATCTAGGATAAAATCAAGAACACCAAAAATGAAAAAAAAAAAAAATTCTCCATTTCTGAATTATGACTGCAACCAATTCCACAATCCTTACTTCAGAAAACTTGTCAGGACTTGATTCCTGGAGCCTACAGTAGGGGGCTCTACTGAACATGCATTTTCTCCTACTTTGTTTCCTACTGTTTCTAACAGGCAAGCAAAATTGTAAAGTTTATTATTTAGATAAAATGAGCTAATTGCTCTGATTTGAAAGGGGCTGTACACTTAAGGGGACCAAGAGGAACAGTCTCTAAGCTGCAGAAAACTGGAGATGGTTGTGTTTATGGGGTGTGAATCAAAGTATAATAGCTTGTTTGAGCCTCCTTGGAGAAACATCAACAAGTGTCTTGCTCTTCAAGGACCACAAAGACAGGCAATATAGTATTGCAAGCACTAAGAATACCTCAATGCTTTTATTATCCATATCTCGGGTCCCAGCTTTACTCCAGAAGCAGCTCAAGAAAATATATCCTCCTTTTACTAAGAACACACCACACCTCATTTTCTTCTTGGGACCATATTTAAATGTCTCCCTGGTGTCCTCTATAGAATGCTTTGCAATTGGCTTAACCATTTACCAAAGACCTTGCTTAGACAAGAAGCATAAACCAAAACACTTAATATTTTTGTTTGTGTGGTGCTTTTATTCTGACTTATTCTAACTTGGCATCAGCCAAAAAGGAAAAAAAAAACACAAAGATCCTGCATCCCCTTAGCCTTTTTGTCACTTTCTTTTGATTTTAAGTTATTATTTAAATCAACGTTTACAGGTGCTGTTTTGTACATTTCTAATGAAGTTGTATCGGGAGCATGGATTGCTGCTTTGTGTTTGAAGTTTCTTGAACCAAGGGTACGCTGTGAAGCCTAGGGTGGCTTGGCATTCCATGGGTCTCTTCTGAACCTACTTCCATCTTGCTGCTGGTGGTTTCTTTTTCTTTTTTTCTTTTTACAGGTCAGAACTGTCTTTATTTCAAGTTAACTTTTCAGCAGTTTTTAATTGGAATTTTTCTCTCTTGTTTTTAGCATTTTTTCTTCTTAATTTTCAAAGGGTTAATTGCCCTTGCTCCTCCCCCTTCTCTTCCCAAAACTGGTATTTTCTTTGAAGCACTGTTGGGTAACTTACGTTTTTGAAATCAGCAGATTCATTGTAACGTCTCAAACTTTGGGCTGTCTACAAATTGCACTGTGTGAATTAGAGAATTCTGAACATAAAATAACGTTGCAGGGGTTGCTTAATTCACATCCTGTAATTGTTTCCCATAAACAAAAGTTCCTAGTTTATAGTAAAGTCATGCATCAGGAAAACAAATTATGCATAGTTTATTCTTAAATGTATGCAAGTTTTCTTTTCATTGATTTTTTTTTAAACTTTGGGTTGCATTTTAAAAAAGCAGATTCTTGCAGCCTAAAATGGTAAATTCTGGAATGTGTAGTGTTTAGACCCAACTCTTTGTGGGTGCCCTGAGGTGCTTTTCTGAACTTTGTCTGATTGCATCACAATTTGTAGTGCTCCATTGTGTCAAATTGCTTTGCGAACAGTTTTAGAACTAAATGGCTATAACACGGTGCTGTTGTGTTTTGTCCTTGGCTCCCTTTTCTATCAATCTTAGTATTACAGCTGCATTATCATAAGTTTGATCTTCTCAAAATTGCTAACCATCCTAATTCAACTGATCTCAGTTTTTTTTGTCTTGCCTGGTCCTGGTACAACATTAACCGCTTGTTGGACATCTGCAGCTGGACCTGAGATGCCCAGGATATATGTTTTCTGCCAGTATTAAAGTGATGTTTCCTGGTACTGTATAGTCAAGAGCTAAACTGTAACCATCCTAACATTGAGAAGAGATTCTCTTTAGAAATATAATTGTCTCTGTTCAAACTAAAACTTTTGCCTTGCTGTTTGGGTTTGTTACCCATTTAAAGAGAGAGGCACAAGAAAGGGAAAGCATGATGCACTGGAGCTAATAACAATTTACCCATTGTAAGTTGAGAGCTAAGTAGCACTCAATTTTAGATCTAGGGAGCGCTTCCGATTTCAAGGGGAAAAGTTGTTTTGGTGCATGTAGGGAGCTAATGTAGCATCCTGTTAATATAGCAACCATAAGAAAATATTTTGAGTTTAAGGCATTCCAGACAGACTACATCCCCACCCTTGCTAGCTCCAAAGCATATTTTTACCTTCAAATCCAAAGCGTTGTAAAGCCTAACTTGGCAGTTGTTGCAGTGTTGCGCAATATGTATTTAGCATACTCCAAAATTAAAAGTTTTCCAATACTTTCATTTGGGTTAACAGAATGGGAAAAGGTTATCTGGGGCTACAGAACTGAGGAAAAGTTATCGCCAGACAGAAAGTTAATCTTTAAGCCTTTTCCACTATATACTAGACAGTCATTGGGCAGAGTTTTCCCCCAAAGCATAGTCAAGAAATATGCTACTATCACTGTTCTAAAGAAACAGTCCAAGAAACAATTGGATAATTCTTTGGCGGATATCTGTAATTTAGGTTGACTTTCTAAACCTGGAGGCTGCCCTAGAAGCATCCCTAACCTCTGTTATTAACTGTATTGGTAGCCTTCCCTTTTTTTTTTCTTGAGAATCTTGACAAAGATGTTTCCTTTCATCTTATCCATACTTCATTAGGCATTTACAATCTCTCAGGGGAAATGATTTCAGCCCTTCACTGCTGCATAAAGGCAAACAATGCAGCCTCTAGAATTCCATTTTGCCCAAAATGGAGCAACTCCGGAATGTATTTCGTGGCTAAAAAAAATCCTGCCAGTTTCAGCTCTTTCCTGCCTTCATGTGACAGTATTAATATATGTGTGTATCCTCAGAGGACAGCTTAAACCCTAGCTCTCACAGGATCTGTCTGTGCTTAACTATGTCAGATCAGCCTACAAGAGGGAAGTCACGTGACTAAATTTTCATCTTACAGCAACTTTGTTCCATGCAGAATTTGGAAAAAAAAATGGAAAATTTAGCCACATGATCTGCTACTTGAAACCTGAAGTGGTACAACTCAAAAATAGGTTTATTCATTGAGAATCAAATCATTGTTTAGTGATCATTGAAGGAAAGTGTTTTAGGTCTTGGATGCTGTGAAATATTAAGTTCCTCAAACATGGTCCTTTCCTTCCTATACTTTCCCCATCTCCTTTTATAATGGATGAGCTTTAAAATATTGGGTGTACTTTCTTCAAATGGCTGTCTTATGGGCTGAAGCTAGGCTTCTGTAACTAACTTGTCAATATGAGAGGTGGATAGATAACTCTTACTGTTCGGTTGGCTTAGAATCTAGGCCTGGTCCTGAAGGGAACCAGCACATATCTAAGAATTGGAAAGTAAGAAATTAGGCTTTGGAATCATGGACTTTTCTTCAAATTTGTGCCTGTGACTTAAAGCAAAGTTATTGTATCACCATAGTTCTTGTTTTATTTGGTGATCCTGGCATTCCCAAAAATGATTACTTAGAACTGTAATTTCATTTATTCAAGGTTGTCAAACTGTCCCAAGGTTGGGGGGGGGATTACAAAACAATTTTTTTACAAGCCAACAATGAAATAAATTGGGAACAGATCCTAAATCTATTCTCTTTCAATTAAAGGCTGTCTGCTGATTACACTTGCAATTAATGAGGACTTGCATTATATTTATTTCTCTTGAGAGCTTTGAGAAGCCTACAGATGTTTGTGTAGTTTGTAGGACTTTAAATGTATTTTTCTAATCCTGATATATCTCTTAAAAGTATACTGAAGAAAGAATGTAATTCAGTATCACTGAATAAATATGCTGTTCCCTAAAGATCTTCAGTTTGGGGTGATTTTGTCCCCCAACACCTTGGAAATTTGAAGTTTCTCCCAAATAGAACTACTAAAACTTTAGTTTCCAACATCTGACATAGCTGATGCTATTTTGTTTAAATATACCACATTTGACCTTTCCCCCCCTAATTATGACTTTATGAGCATTTGTGTCCTGAATTTGATTGCGTAGCATCTATCATGTGGATTGGTTTATAAAAACCCTTAAATAGACTGAGTAAAATGCAAGCAAATGACCAGCTGGTTTGGCCCTGGTTCTTTGGTCAGTATTTGTTCTGTTATAATAGCATAAATACAGATATGCATAAAAAATAATAAATGACACCTAAGGAATCCAGGGCAAGGGTGGGTGAGGAAGAATGTTTATTCTGTATTAAAATCCTATTTAAATTTTAGCAATAAAATCTGTCCTGGCTTCCTTCCTAGCAAAATCAAGCAGTTAAATGAGGAGGATATGTCTGTTTGAGTAAGCACATTGAGTAGGTACTAAAGCCATGATTTCATCTGCAAGAGTCTCTTCTAACATTTACAAACTCATTGGTCCTTTACTTAGATTACATTTCTCCTGTAACAGTTTAATGAATTATTTCTAATTCTGTTTGTGTGTGTGATCAGCAAATTCAGCTCACATTTTCACTTGAACGATGTCTATACAAATATACATGGACCCAGTAAGAAATAAACGATGGCATTTATGTAACCGCTTCTACTTTGTCAAATATGCCCATGTATTATTGTTCCATAGGTCCTAGGGAAGAATAGTATTTAAAATTTTGTGTTGGCGGCCTCAAGCTCTTGGGATTTTATTTTCCTCACCCCTAATTCCTGATTGCTGAAGCAACCCGCTGGTGTGAGTTTTGAGGAGCCTCCTTTCTTTGGCTACTGATAGCAGTGCCACTCTTCCCAGACTCTTGACTGCATTAGGTACATCGATTTTTGCACATTTATGTCCACCAAATTATTTCATTCAAAACTGCATATAGTACTTATTTGGGGGATTTCTTTTTTGTCTTTAAAAAATATTTTTTGTTTTTTGTTGTTACCTCAAAATGGCTTTTAAAGGGGTAGTGTGGGAAAGACCAAACACAATTTATGGCAGGATAGTATGTGTATATATTGATATATATGCTGGTTGAAAACCTACTAAAATTAGATTATTGTCTGTTTAACCATCCTGTGATGAGACTAATGCAGGGAATATTTAGGAAGGGTTTTTTTTCCCTTGTTCTGGAATTTAGGAAGCCATTCTTGTACTTCTCTTCAACTTGACTTGGATGCTGTTCCAGTTCCTTATGTTGTTTTTGGCTTGTTTTCTCTCTTAAATTAGTCAGTAGAAATAGTGGGAGGAGATAGATGGTTGCTAAAAAGAAACCGGGATAATGATATAATTTCCTTTCCCTCATTGGTTCCTGAAGTTAGAAAAATAGGAACAGAATAAAAAAAAAATTGTATTAAACCAAAGGTGTGCGTATTTCAGTTTTGTATGTTTACATAATTTTAATAGAGTTATTTTTCAGGGTGAACGACAAATCCTACTCTGAAAAAAATCCCTAGGATTTTCCCCTGTATTATCCATACTCTGAATTCCTGGTTGCCCTGATCCACATAAATGTGGAAATGCAGGGGAACATTTTGTTTGTTTTTTTCAGATTTAGATATATTCCAAAGTGCTGAAGGTTTGTCAGTTTGGAGTCCTCTTGTTGTTGTTATATAACCATGTTGTTCTACTATAGAAGCAAGATTTGAAGACCCACTTCTCTGCCCTTCATTTTGACGGGATGCTCTATGAAACAACGTTTCTCTGGGCCCTCCCAAAGAGTTGAGGCTCTGCTTCACTTGGCATTCTTGTCTTCCAAATCTCTCAACTGAATCTCAGGTGGCAGGAAAACACCCAAGAACCAATGACTGGTGACTCTCGAATTGTATCAGCATAAGCAGTTCAGCATGAGCCAGCGGGTCTCTGATCTCACTGAAAAAAAATGGGAGGTTAACATGTCTCCTGCAATGATCTGATTTTCTCATTTATAATATTTTATGTTGGCCCCAAGGGGCTTCTTCTAATTAAATCTTCTCTGTTGCGAATAGGTATCTTCTCCTTCATACTAGTACCCAATATGTGGTGGGAAGGTGGAACACACTGACATGTCAGCACTCTGCTGTCATTTCCTTTTCCTGGCACTCAGGAAGATATAAGGAAAGAGGCGAGACATTGCAGTGACCTTTAATATTGTGGGTTTTTTCTTCCTCACATTTGTTGGTTTGATGTGATCATCCTTTTAGCAGGTGGCAAGTCAGTGTGAAGTGAAAGATTACTGGGAAGGATGTCTGTAATCCTTTGATCCATCCTCCTCTTACTGCTTCACACTGCCATATTTCCATGCTGTATAAAGGAAATAGCATTGCTGTGTATTTGTATTCTGGACTTCTGTGTGTCTGCTCTGGCAGACGGTAAACCCTTGTACAGTAGATCTAGCTGCATGTAATCTGTATGGACAATGGCATTATAAAATGCAATAAAATTAAATTACCTATGAGGTGGCTGTGACTTCTTAAGAATATAATTCCTCCAGTTTCTCTCTATACCATTGTTCCTTCTGCATACAGTTCTCATGCTTCTTTCAAGTGGTCTTACCTTAGAAAAATGGCTTCACTCAATATTTTAATACTCTGTGTATGTTAGCAGCAGACACATTTTTCCACATAGAGTATTTTCATGTTGCTTTGATCTATAAATTGAGTTCTTATTAACTGCTTTGTGGGAGCAATATAACTTTGTTTCCCCTTCTCCCTCCCACCCAATATGTAAAAAATAGACCAACGATATTGAGGGTGATACAGTCATGAAATCACAGATGGAACTATTAAATGACTCGTTGCTTTTTAAATGAGTTATATTTTCTGGAAACATCTTGATTCATTTAAGCTAACATTGGTTCAGTTATTAAATTATTACTCTTCTTATACTCAAATCCTACTCATCAGCAACCCAAAGGAACATTTGTCTCCTGTAAAGAACACCTTCCTCTTTTTTAACATGTCCAAGACATCCAACACCAGTCTGGTTATCCTTAATGTAATAGTATTTTAAAATAATCTCTTAGAACCCATGACTGTACAGCTCCAGGCATCACTTCCAAGTGCAGAACACTTATACAGTAATACATTTCTAATAATTGATTAAGTTATACACTGACTGCCAGGAATCTACAGGACATCAGAACATCTAGAGCCAGGAATCTCGAATAAATCAGAACATCTTGTGGTAATTTTTAATTTACTTTGGGTGGTATAAGCAATTCAAACTGTTCTATCTCTGATTCAAAGAGCTCCATAGAGCCATGGTGCCCTGTGTGGTGATGTAGTGATTAGAATAAGTGATCACTGCCAGCAGTTCGATCCGGCTCAAGGTTGACTCAGCCTTCCATCCTTCCAAGGTTGGTGAAATGATTGTTGGGAGCAATATGCTGACTAAACAGCTTAGAGAGGGCTGTAAAGTGTTAAGTCTTAAGTGCTGTTGCTAGTACTGTATCTTGATTTTTTCAGGAATGTTGTGCTTAGTCTTCCTCAATGCTTTGAGAAGAGAAGGAAAGAAGAGTATTAGATTCAGTAACTGACATATGCATCCTCAAATCAGACTGATTGTCATGATAACATCATCATTTTCTCTACTACCATCTTGACGACTAGATAGAGAAAAGGTGTTGGAAGATCATTTAACTATTTTGTCTCCTGTATCTGTCTTCCAGTCAACAGAAGCCAAAACCTTTGTAATGGTTAACAACCTGCCTGATTTAGATACTATGCTAAGTTTATATTCTCCCCATTTTTAACACTTGACAATCAGTTCACTGCATTCATAAAAGAATAGTGTTACTCCTTACCCCTGCTGCCTCTTATCATCTGCTTGTATTTTTAACACATTTATCCCCTATACCTTGTATGTCTTAAACATCTTCACTCAAGATAGAAAAGTATTCATATTTTGTAAAATACAAAATTAGAATTTAAAGGAATAGAGTTTGAAAAAGAAGCACAAGTTTCTATAAAACTGACATGCTTTATTTATTCATAGAAATCTAACTTTCCTTCTACGTTTTGTTGTGTTCTGGTAAAAAGTCAATTAACAAAATAAATATTCAGCACTTTCGAAACTGATTATAAAGATAATTCACTTTGTGCTAATATTTATGATGAGCATTGGTGAGCACCATCTATTTACAATGCTTACCTGTATGCTTCATCCGGTTCTGGTTTATTGGAAGAATGGGAGGGGCCCTTGCGGGGAGCACAAAGCAACAGCTGTTTGGTTTTCTCTATGCTACATAATAAAATCAGACAAGTAGGACCGTATTCCCCCACACACACATTTGACATTGTGTGGATTGGTTTTACAGGGCCAAATACATAACTATACAAACGGAGCACACTGAGATCACATAGCTATCGTCTGCAGGCAGAAAAACCACCACTAACTCGTTCAGTTTCCCAAGGCAAAGGCAGGATTATTTTTTTCAGATTCCTAGTTATTTAAAGTGCTAAACTCTTATTAAAACTCTTGTTAGTATTTATTTAGTCCAATCTGAAAATGGTAGCAGTTTCTCTACTCTTTCAAAAGGATGAAAAGTGTTTTTGCAAGGTTATGGGGAGTCCCAACTTTTCAAAAAGAGCCTGTGTTTCTCAGGAAAGATCTTGAGTTAGTCTGAAAGAGAAGTGTCAAACAAAATGTCATCCTTGCTTGCTGGATGATAGGTATCCTTTTGAGCATCTTTGTATACATTGAGCAATCAGTGTGTGCATTTTTGACACTCCATGTTGAAAACCATAGCCTCAACCTATGACTTAGAAAGAATCATGAATACCCATCCTAACGAAAAAAAAATATTTCCTTAATATGGTCTTGCTGGATTGTTCCCAATAAGTTCTTGTCCCAAACAGACCAGTACTCTGAATTATACAGTCTAGCACAGAGGTGTCAAATTCAAGGCCTGGGGGTTGGATCCAGCCTGCGAGGTGCTTAGATCTGGCATGCGGGGCCACCCTAGAAACAGCAAAGGACCAGCCTGCAGTACCTCTGCCAGTGAAAACAGAGCTCGGGAGGGCCGCGCTTGGCCCTCCCAGGCTCCATTTTCAGCCATGATGACCTTCTGCCACCCTCCGCCAACAAAAATGGAGCTCAGGAGCCCATTTTCATTGGCACAGTGCTCGGGCCACCACAGATGCCCCTGACACCAGTGACATCAAGTTGGCCATGCCTACCTTGGCCACGCTCACCCCGGCCCCCCAAGGTCAAATACAACCCTGATGTGGCCCTCAATGAAATCAAGTTTAACATACCTGGTATAGAATATATGAATCTACAGCCTTCCTCCACCACTCCCCCCTTAGTGACCAATTTGGTACTAACTGTCAAATCATATTTTCCTCCAATGACAGGGGAGTCTAGTCTGTCCTAGCATGCTATCAGTGATAACGTGGCCAAATTATCCCTACATTGCATTAATGCCACATTCCATCTCTTGTATTGCCTTCCAAAATAGTGAGAAAGAACTAATAAGAGAACACAAAAATACTGTGCAACTGACAATGTTCACATTGCTGCTGCATGCTAAAATCCAGTCTTACCAGCCAGGCATGAGAGGAGCCAGTATGTAGCTACACTGACATGCTTCTATAACACTGTGATATTTCTATTCATTTCTTATTAAATTTGAATCCCTGACTTCTACATACGTAAGCATTGAAAGTGCTTGATTCTGCATCATTTAAAATAAAATGGTTTGAAGAAAGGGCTTGAATAACCACTTAAACATTATGCAAATGCAGCCTTGTCACCCACCTTTTCTAGCTGATGCTCAGGCATTGTACCACAAAGTTCTCAGGTCTGGGAATGAAACAACTATGGCATAGATATAAGGGCACTGAAGCGGGCATTATTTGGAGATTCCTACATTCTTGGGTTTGCACCCCTGAGATGTATAAATACATGCAATAAATAATCATGGTTTTGACTAACAGATTCACAGGAAAGGAACAGAAGATAATGTGTTAAAATGTTCAGTAAAGCTGCTTCAAAGGAGACTTGTATAATAGTGAAATTGATTTTGCTTAAGCAAGTCTTGCTTAAGAAGGTTTGTTGTACAGTATTCTGTTTTGTTTTGCTTTGTTTTGTTTTGTTTCAGAGAGAAAATAAGTACCAGAACAAAATAATGATTAGAACTTTGACCATTTTCTTATAGGAATGAATACTAATATACTGTTTAGAATCTTCTTCTCATTTGTCCATTTCAAATATATGCCTTTCAACTTCCAGAATATCTACCAATGGTCAGCTGTGCTGCTTACTCTACAGGTTAGCTAAAATCTACTCATTTGGAAGACTCTGGTTGAGGAAGGCTGACCTGGAGCACTGGGTATAAAATCCAAATTCAAACCAGAGGGTTGAAGAATTGAGGATAAATCATATTTTTTGCATCCCCAGCTAGCAATATCTATGGTAGAACAGAAGCAGAAGATGGGGGACAGGAAATGGAATGGAGCCCAGGCACTGCCCACTTCACAGTGTAGCTCTTTACACATAGATTCATTTTCTTAACCATAATGACACAAGAGGGGCAAAATGTGCAACATGATCTTGCACACAGGTTTGTAAAGGGTGAAGTTTATGACACATGTTTTCATATCCTTCCCCTTGCAGACCCTTATGTGTCTAACCATTTGCTACATATATAAAAAGGATGCATCATAAGATTTAAATAATTCTCTCATCAACAGTTCCAGTTCCATATACTAAGACTAAACAGAAAAAGAGATTTGAAGAGGACATGCAGGAACTCTTGGGTTTAAGCTTCAGATCTTCCACTGGAAGAGAGTGAGGGCAGTTTACCAAAAGCATACCTGAGGAGGTGCCTATCAGTGGGCTTTACCTGTTACCCAAATGAATTGCTTCTTCCTTGAGCCACTACTATTAGCCTAAATCCAGGACAGGAAAGTATATCTAGATCTCCTTCTTGTCCATTCATTCACATATGCTTAATTATCTGGGCTAGCTAATTATTTCCATTGCAAGCTGGAAATCAAAAGAGTTGGGATGAGGCAGGATTTCTATCAAATGGAAAACACTACCATTCCAGAGGAACTACTGCAGAAACAAAGCAGGAACTGAATCAACAGGCTCAGTTTTCAAAGACCGACTGTATATAAGATGCATGACGGGGTGGGGCAGAGGCAGGTAGCTCTTGTTTGTGGAGGGGAGCCTGCATATTTTATTCCATTTTCTTGCAGGGTGGACTCACATATACTGTACTGCTACCTTGATTAATAATGTTCATTTCTTGTTTGCCCCATGGATTTATGAAGATGACATGACAGTCTCAAATTCTCTTACTTTGGTAGCCCCCTGGCATGATATTTTGCCTTACCATACTCCCGGTAGGTCTGTCAGAGTAGAATACAAATCAGTTCAGTAAAGGGTCTGCTTGCCTTGATTCCATTACTATCTGACATCTACTTCTGTTTATGCTACTGATCCTAGGGCTTATCCAGAGATCTCTTCCATTGGACCGAGCCAGCTATCATGAATTTCTTCTTTCTGTCCCTCACTCCAAATCACTCATATAACGAGTGGTGCTGGAATTCTTACACTGCAGTATACTTGTTCATTTTTATTTAATTCATGGGCCTCTGATTACTTTCATGGTGAGGTAATTTACGAGGAGTAGCAATAAGGTGTTTGATTCGACTCCTTAAGGCAATCCTAAGAAAAGAAAAAGTAAAGGAGTCCCTGCAGATTTTACTCTGCTAGTCATTGCGGACTGCAAGGGGTGGCGCTCATCTCCGTTTCCATGGTCATGTGCCCAGGATGATGTCACGGAGAAATATTTCTTCTCACTGAAGTGGTATCCATTCATCTATTCTCATTTGTATGCTTACAAACTGCTAAGTGCCAGGAGCTAGGCAAAGACCTGCATTCCTCACCCCATTGCGCGAAGCTTGGGTCTTGAACCCGGGCTGTCAGCTTTCCAGCAGCATCTTAACCACCAAGCTATTGCGCCACCATCCTAGGAGGGCATGGGATAATGCACTCCAAGAATTTTCTTTTTCCTCCTCTGTGCAGAACTGCAATTCTCCTTCCAAGCCACTATTTCATAGTAACATCAATGACTGATCAGCTAAAGTTCCTAACTTGTTTATCATGGTTAATTCCTAAATAGATTCAATCTTTTGACTTGCAATATTTAACTACCGTGCTCTGGAATCCAACCTGGCCAGCCATCATTATCCTCTGTAGCAGGGATGTCCAAGCCTGGTAATTTTAAGACTTGTGGACTTTAACTCCCAGAATCCCTCAGCCAGCATGTTGCCAAGGTTGGGTGCCCTGCTCTATGATATCAAAAGTTCTTTCTCTTTGGTCTACCCCATTCTGACTAGTTCTAAGGCAAAACAAATTCCAGAAGGAGTGACTAGTATGCTAGCTGAGCTTGTCCAATCTTTCCATTTTTACTGTTAGCTACATCAGGAAGGCAGGGAATCTATCATTACACGTTTGTAATCTTTCTGCCAACCAATTTGTCCCAAAATCTAGACATTTCACCATCATTGGCCACCAGAGGGAGATATTGGATCTGAACTAGGGGCCTCTTACAAGCAAGAACTGCTTCTAGGAGTCAGAATGGGGAATTAGGAATAAGGTGGGCCATAATTTGTTCTGTCAAGATAAATTTTTTTATAATTATGCTCTTCAATCTAGGCAGTTCTGAAAGAAGCCTTAGTATTGTAGCCTGACTTTGAGAAATGGAAAGGAAGGAATATATGTGGTGATGACATTTTGGTTTAGCAAAGATCATAGTACTTTTCATTGTCCAGCAGGTTTCCTGCCACTGCCGGACTCCCCTGTATCTAATCTCGTTCAAATTATATAGACATATTCTAAAACTAATGACTAGCTAATAAATATTCCTATGCCAATGAAAGTTGTGTACGCAGCTGGCCAATTGTACAGTGACTACACAAGATCCTTAAGCATGGATTAATTTACAGTTTAATGCAGCTGTCTGTCCTATTCATCATTCTTTCTTCTCCCCCATTGTAAAGCAAATAAAATACGTGGTGGGGTTCTTTACTTATTTTCATGCATATTAATACATGAAGTGTGCAGTTCCTGCACCAATAGAGCCTAGCTATTCTTGATTGAGGAATATCAAGAACGTCTGAACTAATGTGTGCAAAATGTTACTGGGTGAAGGAATGGATTTTTTTCCCCCAATTAAACACAGGCTTTTTTGTGCTCTCTGGGGCAGGGGCATGATTTAAATTGCACTTATTTAAATAAATTGGAATAGGCAAAACTGAAGCTATACTTTGGTACTGAGCACCAAATTAGAGTCCCAGCTTATTCAGCTGTCACTCCAAAGCGTCTCTAAGGTTTTCCCATTTGACAAAGTACCAGTCAGAGGTACTTTGCATTCAGAAATAGCTCAGATTCAGGTAGCCACGTCTGTCATCCCACCCAACTTTTATTTTTTTTAAAAAAAAATCTGGGATGTAAATGTTAAGGAGTAACCCATCTATTACTGAGCTTCAGAAATGTCTAAAACAAGCTATTTTGTGCTGAAGTGTGATGAATTTCCTGATAGTGAAAGCAATTAATCAGTGGAATGACTTGCCTCCTAAAGTTGTCGGTGCTCAGTCACTAGAGGTTTTCAAGAAGAGGTTGGACAACCATTTGTCTGGAATGGTACATGCTCTTCCTGCTCAAGCAGGGGGTTCGACTAGAGGACCTTCAAGATCCCATCCGAGTTCCAACCCTATGATTCTCTCGAGCTGAGGTTGAAACTATATAGGAATATATTTGCTAAATTCATTGCCTATATAAAAGGAAACCGATTAATTTATTACTAATTCATATAATTTGTATATATAAGTTGATTGCCTATTCATCTATATTTTAAAAAATATTAAATTTTTGAATGTATCTTCTCTCTCCCACACGAATGAATTTTTAGGGATTTTGCTATGCTTTATTTTGCTTTTCACCATGAGCTTTTTTGTACATTGCAGCCATCGGGGGAATGATAACAAGGTCCAATATCTAAATATTAATTTAAGCTGATAGAGGTCAATTCATATTGGAATTTCAGAAATGTTCCTACCTGAACATGTTTTCTGCTTGAATACCCTAGAATGGTTCAAGAACCATTGGGAAAGGCAGCAGTTTTCTTCTTGTGCTGCTCAGCATTGTAATTTCTGCTGTTAACATACTGGAACTAAATAAGACAACTGTTTGTGCCTGTAACCAGAGTTTATATTCCTTCCCTACAGACCAATTGTCACACAGCAGTAATCATCACATTTAATGGATGAAGGCAAAAGCATCTACGTTTAGTCTCTGAAACCTTGCCAAGCTGTCATTTGTGCCGGGGCAATGCTGAGCTTAGTGGGCCAGTGGCTTGGCTCAGATAGGGGACCATCTTATGATCCCAAGACAGTAAAACAATAAGTAATGCTATTGACAGTTTCTTGTATACATGTGCATATTTGTGCACTTAAAAACGGGGGAACATAATATAACATTCTGGGGACCTGAGGGGCAAGCCAAGAACCACAATACTAGGTTGGAAAGGACAAAAACGAATTGATTTTATTTATTCTGTTTAAATTGATTGAAATACAGGTAGTCCCTGACTTACAACAGTTCACTTAGTGACCATTCAAAGTTACAACAGCACTGAAGAAAGTGACTTACGACCATTGCAGCTTCTCTTGATCATATGATCAAAATTCAGTTGCTTGGAAACTGACTCATATTTATGACAGTCATGTAAATCCCCTTTTACAAACTTCCGTCAAGCAAAGTCAATGGGGAATCCGGATTCACTTAACAACTGTGTTACTACCTTAACAAATGCAATGATTCACTTAACAACAGTGCCAAGAAAAGTTGCAAAATGGGGCCAACTCACTTAACAAATGTTTCACTTAGCAACATACATTTTGGGCTCAATTGTGGTCGTAACTCGAGGACTAACTGTAAAGCCACCATAATGCAAGAGTTTGATGTAGTGGTTAAGGCATCAGGCTAGAGATTGGAATGCACTCCAATTCCACCTCAGGCACAAAGATGGCTAGGTGCACTTGGGCCAGCTACTCTTTTCAACGCTAAGAAGCAGGCAATGACCAACCACTTCTGCAATCTTATCAAGAAAATTGAAGGGAGTTATCTAGGCAGTCAGCAGGCACTGCCATGAAGGCACAAAATCAACCAACCAATGATTTTGTGCCTTCAACCCTCTGGCACAGCAGCGATCAATAAGAAGAATTTGCAATGTTTTTCAAGGGTTCTGAGCCTATGCTCAAGGGTTTGGACATAGGGTTTCATGTGGTCTTGAGGTTGAAGTTTTGTTTAAAACACCAAGGATGAAAAAGCCTTGAAGGGTGGACTCAGTTTCACTTACTTAAGAGCCTCAGTGGCTTGGTAGTTAGAACGCAGTACTGCAGGCTACTTCTGCTGACTGCCAGCTGCCTGCAATTTGGCACCAGGTTCAAGGTTGACTCAGCCTTCCATCCCTCTGAGGTAAAAATGAGGACCCAGATTGTTGGGGGCAATATGCTGACTCTGTAAATGGCTTAGCAGGGGCTGTAAAATACTGTGAAGCGGTATATAAGTCAAGTGCTATTGCTATTGCTACTTGAGGGCAGACTGGTTCTGATAGATTTATTTATTTATTTAGCAACCCATCTCATAAAAATGTCCTCTGGACAGCATACAAAACATGAATACAATAAAGCCATAAAGCACTCAAAGTTAAATAAAACAGGAAAAACTGAAAATATAAAAACCCCAAATAGGGAAGGAATAGGATTATTCTACCCATATATAAATCACCCTAGTGCAGCAGTTCTCAATCTGTGGGTCATGACCCATTTGGGGGTTGAACGACCCTTTCACAGGGGTCACCTAAGACCATCGGAAAACACATATTTCCGATGGTCTTAGGAACCGAGACACCGCTCCTCTATCCATCTCCAGGCGGGTCCACCCACATACAGATACGCCCACATATGAGTACCCGGTGTGATGACATCATCACGCCAACCCCAGTAGCAAAATTACAGTTATGAAATAGCAATGAAAATAATTTTATGGTTGGGGGTCACCACAACATGAGCAACTGTATTAAAGGGTCGCGGCATTAGGAAGGCTGAGAACCACTGCCTTACTGGCTCTCTTGGGGGCTCTGCAGTTGATAGAAAAACAACTGCAGAGTCCCTAACCACAGATAGAAAAACAAACATGAGAGCTTTCCGGAAAGCAAACAGAGATGAGGCTTCACCTCAGAGGTATGGTACTCCAAAGGGTTGAGGCCTTAGCAGAAAATGCCTGCTGTCTGGGTCTCTTTGATGGAATTCCTTAATGCATGGGGCCTGTAGTATATTTCTCCTACTTGATGAGGAGAATCTACCTGATGAGATGGATCTCACTGGGAAGAAGTAGTCCATCAAATAACCTGGTCCGTGCCATGTAGAGTTTTTAAAGGTCAAAAACTACCACCATGAATTCCACCTGGAATTAAACTGACAGTCCATACAACTCAGAGAAGAGAAATGTAACATGTGCATTCTGGGAGCACACATAATTGTCCACCCAGCCACATTTGGTGCAAGTTGAAGCTTTCCTTAATATGCCCTGTGAATATGTATTTTCAAAACTAAGCACAATGTTTAGTCTGCATCTTTCTAGCGTGCCATCACTATTTCAACAACTACTATTGACCATACAATGTACAGAATTGGGTAGTAATTGTTGGTTGACAGGCAGGGCTGGTTCTAGGCAAAGGTTAAGTAGGCACCGGCTTAGGGCATCCAAAATTTAGAGGGCGCCAAAATTTAAAACTTCTGAAAAGCACAATAAAAAAAGCAAATGGCACATTCTGTGTGCAAGGGTTAAATATAATTTCACACTGTAAACAGGGTGAAAATGTGTGAGAAAAGGGGGAAAAATGTCCAGGGCTGAAAATCCTAAGTGTAAAGCTCAAAAACCGGAAGAAGAAGAAGAAGAAGAAGAAGAAGAAGAAGAAGAA
>JANHFR010007789.1:8650-19252 GCA_032468015.1 Mimophis mahfalensis | reverse complement strand
GTCCGTCCTTCCTTCCTTCCTTCCTTCCTTCCTTCCTTCCTTCCTTCCTTCCTTCCTTCCTTCCTTCCTTCCTTGTCGGATTTTCAAATACTTTCAAGCAAAACACTGCCGAAAGAGGGAATTATCTCTTCCCACTCCGTCGCCAAACTTTCCGTGTAGGCATGAAGTTTCACAAAGCTCCTTAATCCGCTGAGCTGCTGGCTCCCTTGCTTTGTGGTTCGGAGAGCCGAAGCGGGGCTGGGGGCGAGGGGCGACGTGAAGCCGATCGTTTCCCCTTTGCCTTCTCTCCCGAAAGCGTGTCTCGGGCGCCGTTGGCTTTGTAAGAAACTTAAGGCTCTGGCTGGCGCTGGCTTGGCCAGTTTCGGGAGGGGAGCTGAGAATCCAATTTTTCTCCGGAGGTCTCCTGCCTCCAGGCACCCTCTCCTGCTGATTCTGGGCCAGCGCCTTTGGGACCCTGGCCTGATTCTTCCCCTGCCCCGCCTCCCAGTCCTGAGTTAGTTAGTTAGTTAGTTTTAAAATTGCTTGCTTGCATCCTCTCGCTCAAACTGGAGCCGGGAAAGAACGTCTCCCTTTGTTCCCTTTAATTCTTCCAACAGATCTGGCTTCGAAGTGGGGCGGGAAGTGGGCTCCGTGCTCCAAACCAGGAGGTCACATTCCACCATCCTTGCAGCAACTTTCAGAGCCAAAATAGCTTTGGGGGTTTGGAAAGACACCACAGTGCTATATTCACACAAGATGCAAAACCCCATTACCCAATTCACCATTTTTGTGGTTTTGCATAAAACACTGGAATAATCAAGCCAGCTGTACTCTGTGGAGATTCTCAGTCAACCAGGTCATGGTTGTCTCAAAGGTGCTTTTTTAAAAAGGCAACTGGACTACGTTTTTTTTTCTCTTGCAGAAGAAGACTGTTCATTTCTCATCCAAGAAGCTTCATCAGTTCTGACAAATTGATGAAGCTTCTCAGGTGAGAAGCAAAATGCCTTCTTCCTCAAGAAAAAAAGCATAGTCCAGTTGCCTTTTGAAAAAGCACCTTTGAGACAATCAAGTCAGCTAGGTTCAGCTAATTGGCCTAAGTCACAAAAACTGTAACCAAGATTTGTGGCATGGATGCCTCTTCTGGGTCTATATCTGTCTAGTTAAAGGTGAAGTGTGAACAAAGTGGAATAACCACTTCACAAAAGAGTGGAAAGGGCACATTGAGAGAATGAAGGCTGAATTTCGGTTCTGAATGGACAGCTATTGTGCTATGCAACAATCAAGCCACAAGTCTTATTGTGGATTATTTCCCAAATTATAACACACTGAAGTATCTCCAAAGTAACTTTTTGAATATTTTTAAAAGCACATCTGGGAATTCTTCCTCTCCCCTATCTATGATGATTATAGCTTTTAAGAAGTGCCTGAACTGCAACTTCCAGTGGCCTAGAGGGTCATAAGACCTCCACGTTCCCATTTCAATCAAACTTTACTGTTTATATTATTTTCTTACTAAGAGGTATTCAGTATAAAATAGAGATAGGAATCTCACCAGATTGTCAGCCTCAGCCTGGGAACAGATAAATGAAACTCTATGGAACTTAAGAGTTCCAGAGGAGTGCAGTATACATTCCAGCAGCATTGAAGTTATATTCAGCTAAGGCTCGTACAGTTACTCTTTGGTGCTCAACTGGGATCTTACTCCTCTTTTACTCCTCTGGAACAGGTGAAGCCCAAATTCCTAAGAGCCATATTTTAGATAGCATGCTGCATCTCAAATGCAGTACTAAGGAAGAAGGCAGGACTAGCCAAATCAAAACAGGTGCATGGATTTATATTTTGCACATTGGTTAAAACTACTCTTTTCCCCTGCAGGATTGAGTTCTCTCCTTATAGAAGACAATTTCAAATCCATATGGTTCAGGAACTTCTCACAAAAATTCCAGTGTCTTGGTTTTTCTAGGGAAGTGCTTCCAATGATGAGGTATGAGTGTCCACTTAGAGCACTTAAACAATGTAATAAAGATCTGGAAATCCAGAAAGATTGGGCTCCTCCTGAGAGTGCTTTTTTGAGCAGTCACAACTCCCCCCTTTAAAGCAGTGAGATATTTATATCAGATAACCATCCCAAAAATCTGAAGGGCATTAACCTTAGTGCACTGCGACGCACTTCCCATAGCAGTTTTAGAGGACCAATACAAAAGAATATGAGCTGAGATTGTGTCCCTGGGGACAAGGGACCATTGAAATTGTAGCTCATGTCCTGCTAAACTGCATCTTCTATAAGGACTCACAGACTCAATTTATAACTCAATTTATAATTCAATTTATAAATTCATAACCTTACCTAATAAAGTATCTGGGAAATACTGATATTTTTTATGTACAACTACTGATACCAGATTAATATGAAGTAGCTTCTCTGAATGTGGCCAAATTCTCCTGTGCTGTACGTAAAATTAGGCAAACTTTAACTGCCCGCTGTTAATCTACCACCAATCACAATATATTATTCTGTCTGTCTTTTATTTTTATACTACTATTATTGTTTTAATGCTTTTATTTGCTGGTCTGTGACCATAATAATGATGGATAGATGGAGTTTATAGGAGTGGAGGTCAGTTCTGGATCTCTTGCAGCTATGCAAGGATGGTGGCTACTTTTGAAGCCTCTACCCATGTTTTCCAACATGCCTTTATTATTTTTTTATAAATAACTCAAGGCAGCAAATATATATAATACTCCTTTCTTGTCCTATTTTCCACACAACAACAACCCTGTGAGGTGGGTTGGACTGAGAAACAGTGACTGACCCAAGGTCATCCATCTGGATACCAAGTCTACAGTAAGGCAGGACTAGAACTCAGTCTCCTGGTTATCGATTTATATTGACTGTTGACAATTTAAACAGACTGCAAGATTATGTATAGTTGTGTTTTCAGTCTAACTTTAAGGCTTCAGTTATAAGCACAGATAGTAGAGAACAAAATGTCAAGCTCCAGGGAAATCAGAAGATTCAGCCAGTTCAAATGAGTATAAAGATTTATTGCAAGCTTCTGCTATCTACAAGAATCTGAACTACTGATCACCAAAGCAAATTGGTGGTAGATAAGAGTCAAAGAAATTCAAGATCGGCTGGACTTAGATCTCTTGTGGACATGAAGGGACTTGTGATTGATGATGCATTTAACCCTCTCAGCCTGGTCATCTCCTACATAAAGGCTCTAATGAACATAAAGGAGATATAGTTTGGGGAAGCTGAATATAAAAATTTCATGAAATGTATATGTTAGGGAAAGTTGCATAGAAAGACAAATGTGCGTTATCTTGGATTTTTTATAATGCACTATTAATTTCAAACTTTCATGAAATGGAGATGTGAATGCCATATGGTCAGATATAAATTATATATTTTAAAGAATACTGGCAAGAGCTAGATGTAGAATGAAGTATACTGTACATTTCTTTTGGAAAATATGTGCTATTGAATTTACTTGGGTTTATTTTGGAAAAGTATTTTTAGAATTATATTGTAAAAAATGTTGCTCATAAGTGCTCAAAGCCCTTTTCTGCAGTCCCCAGGGCCTCCCAAAATCATGTCTCCGTAATTTGGCTATAAACTCTTGACAAACAGAGGGCCTGTTCTTGCCTATTTTTACAGAAAATAAACCTTAGTCTGCAATCCTACCAAAACAGACAAGCATACATACCCAGAAGTCACTACTTGCATGATGCCATGATACAATCAATTTGCCTGCTTTTACTCTCAACCTACCACCCCATTAAATAAAATGTAGTTTCTGGGCTACCAAAAAGATGGCCAGCCCTACAGTAAGAGTTCTTCTGGTGGATGTCTACATAGTTTACATGTTTGTGAAATAATTTGTATAGGGAACCCAATTCTTTATCCCCATGAGAAATGCAGCAGTCAGATTTTTTTTTGCAAACTACTATAGTACTGTGAGTGCCACTTCACAGAAGCCTGTTCTGAGTTCTCTCTACAGTAATTATGTCCTGGGTGGACTTAATGTTGTAAGTATTGTCTTTCTGGATTACACAAGAAATTAATCATCAGCATAATCTGACAGATATTTATTAAGAAATAACTCTCTTTGAGTGCAATGGAACTTACTCCTGATGCATTTAAGATAGTAATCAAAGGCTAGCACTTTATCTTAAAATGTGGCTCACATTAAGCCATAGGAAAAGTGAACATTAGGAAAACAATGGCTGTACTCTGTTGTTTGTCACAAATCTCTGATAATGAAAGCATATTTCCTCTACCTATGGTCAGTCTGTTCTGGTGGTCTCATGTTGATTTGCGCAAATAGGTTAATGAATACAAGATAAATGATGGAGGTGAATTCAAGAATATTCAGTTTGTTAGTTCCATATATATTCCATGTGTAGATGTATCTTCAATTTTGATGCTGCCTTTAGATCCTACTTGCTTCAGTGTACATCTTCATCATCTATAAGGCATGATTGTGGAGCAATTAAGCAGTGAAGGATATATCCTGTAATGTATTTTGCATCAGCCTAACAAACTAGAGTCGGGAACGACTAGCACGTATGTACGAGGGGAGCCTTTACCTTTACCTTTAATAAACTTAGCAGTGGTTAATTTTGCCTTAATTTCCAATAAAGTTGTTTAGGAAACTTCAGTGAAGGAATGCAGATTGTTTATATTGCTTTATTTCAGACCCCAATGCAAATGCAAATCCCATACCAATCAGAAAACTGACTCCCATTTCTGCCTCTGTGTGTTAGCATAAAGAAAAGGCACTTGCTGCTCACCTGTGTTTGTATCATGCAAGATTTGTGATTTCAGAAAACAAAGCAGGGATTGACTAGACCTTTGGAAATGTTTAGCTGACTGAGGATCTACAGTCTTCAAAGAGAACTGACAGCTAATTAAATGCTAGTTCTTCTTAAGTAGAGATGTCTCAGCAAATCATTGCTCAACTACCAGACTATCAGAGGAATATTTTATCCTGCCCTTTTAATCTTGTATCCCAACTCCCTGCTCTCTTTGTAAAATCAATACAAAACTAGTATGTTTCTGCTCCTATGGTAGAATGGTGTCAAGCTCCTTATTGTGTTAGATGTTTGAGGCCTTGTCATGATATGCATCCATCTTACAGAAATAACAGGAGCTGAGGGGTCTGGCAAGCCAGATGTCCCTTCCAGGGATCTCACAGATCATGTCCTTGTGGTACTACCACACAATGAAATGTTATTCTTAATGCAGTGGCAGTCATAGCTTGAAATGAAAGTTCCTAATTTGAAGGAAAGTTCAAGAATGCAACAAAGAAATCTGGGACTTAGCATGTTGTTAACCTTTCTCGTGAATCATTGTATCATTCAGAGGCTTAAACTGACCCATGAGCAAATCTTCAACACTGTCAGATTCTGAGAGAGAGGTTTAGGGATGACTTATAACTCCTAGATTTAAAAAAAAAACTTGACACTTTCAAGGTGATACATCTATTGCAGTCTCAGTGATATTTTCTTGAAATGTAGTTCAGGCTCTGACAACAAAAGATTTGAATAAAAGGCAGATCTGCCAGTCCACTAAACAACTAGTTCACCCAAAATACTCAGGCATTTCAGATATAAAGTTTAACCATATGAACAAACTAAGGAGATTAGAGGCATTTGCTTTCCTATTTAAATAATAATCAGTAAGTACAAGCAATGGGAGAATCAATACAACCCATAAGGCTGCCATGTAGAAAATAGAGCCACAGATTAAGGTTAATGAAGCCATGAATGATGTCCTCATTTTCTCTTGTCCTCCTACTTCATTATAAAAATCCTAGCTTCTCGTAAACTGGAGTTCTATATTACATCAAAACCAACAGACCTTAGATTAATACTTGTAATAGAATGTGTGGATGACCTTGGAGAAGGAGGGGAAAAGATACTACCTCGTAGACAAGAGAGGCAGGAGACCCCATTGGCTTAATGGTCAGAGAAAAAAAAGTCTTAGAAAAGGGCCACCTAACTGATCAGGTGATTAAAAGTGGTGGAAAATTTGTACCTTCAGACTTGCAAAATTCTGTTAACGTAGCTTTACAATAAAGTAGAATGAGCTCATCTAGTTGTGTTTCCTGTCTGGTTTACTTGACTGGACTGACTAGTGTTGTCAGGATTTTTGTCCTGAAGTGGGGAGGTGGAGAAAAGAACAGTTCTTAGCACTTATTTTCCAGGTTATGATTTATGAACTCATAAGCATGAAGGCCAATCTGGGCCACTAATTAGAGAAAAATGGTTGCCCGTTAGGTTTCTTAGAGCATTTTTAGAATAACCATTGGCTTTCACAAAAGCATGAAAAGTGGAGGATCTCAACTAAGCTCAGTAGCAAATGAAAGCATATTTACCCTCCTCCTCCTCTCTGAAATAAGAAAAAGGGCCATTTATTTTATGTGTTGATATGGAATAAGAATGAATACACAGTCACTTAAAATAGATGTAGTAAAAGAAATGGTTCCTTCATAGGCAAATGTGAAAACAAAGCCCAACAAACCATGGTAGTTCTGACATGAGTGTCTGTTGCTCTCCTTTTTTCCTGTCACTCACCTTTCCATAACCAATATACTGCTTTGCTTTACGATTTTACACAGAATGGCATGAGATGTACATGTATTCCTAGAATTTTATTTTTCTGCCTCCTTTGCTCCTGCCTTCATTTTGCTGTTAGAACCAGTAGCTATCAGGGTAGCAGTTAACACACCCTGAAGACATCTTGAGCTGAAACCATTTTGGGAGCATTCGGGGCTGCCAGTAAGTAGTTCTGTGTTTTGGGGGGTTTTTTTCTGATTAGGAAAAAAATACAATGGCAGCACTAAGTTGTCACAGACACACAGTGCAGCTTTCCAACCAAACCCAGCTAATTTGCCCTGAGGTATAATGTGTGTCTTAAAAGCCATTCTGTGTCCAGATCCTGGCTTAGCTATGCTGTCTGGTCCCTCAAATGCTTCCAGACAATGCATCTTTCACAAAATAGTGGGGCCTTGCTCAAAGTTAAGGCTGAGCCAAGCAGAGCATTTATCTGGCTTCCAATCCATCCATTGTTCAGCCTAAATATTCTGCGTCTTTAAAATGGCGGCACTTTGTGACGCAGGAAAGCCGTAACTTTATGTGTCAGTTTTTTGGCTTAAATCTGCCTAATATTTAGGGGCTCACAATCTGGATTTTGCAGCAGGTAAAATGAGAACATTTAAGTATAGCAAAGGAGAAGCTGAGCTGATTCTTTCCCTCAGAGATCAGTCCTACTCTTGTTATGGTGTGATATGTTTTCTTTTCTTCTAAATATGGAACCTTCCAGACAGCATCTGGCTGAAGGTGTTGTGCCAATGCAAACAGGGTCTTTATCCCTTTGCCGGAAAAGATTTGTACTGCAACTATTGGCACCAGATGTGGAGTGAGGGAGAGGCAGAAAGTGACATCTATGCACAAAGTTTGATTGTACACGACTGCAAGAACCACCGTGGTGGAGTAAGGAATGTCTATATAATTCTATAATAGAGAAGACAGGATGATCATCTGTGATTTTTTGAGGAACCTGCTAACAATATTGTATCACATAGATATTGATCTGACTCACTTTACAGTCTGCTGTTATTCCGATCTGCTCATTTAAAATACCAAATGGAAAAAAAAGATCAATATAAGTTGTATAGCTACTGAAACCTATTTAAACTACAGCTGGTAGCAATATCTTAATAACAGAAGTGGAGGCAATATTTCCTCTGAAGTCAAATGACTACGACAGTGTCCTTCAAACTTGGCAACTGTGGCAAGACGGGTGGACATGTTGGCTGGGGAATTCTGGGAACAGAATTGAACACATCTTAATAGTTGCCAAGTTTGAAAAACACTGGACTAGGGCATGCTCTCTTCAGTTCTGCTTTGAAGAAATAATGTGTAACTCTTTTTGGTGGGGGAACTAATATAGAATACTTGGAATTCAAAGCCAAAAAATGCTTTGGAACACATAAGTGTATACAAATATCACTTGGCTATAACTCCTAACCTTAAACTTCTCAGTTCCTGAGATTGTGCACCTATAGACAGTAACTGTATGATCTTGAGAAAAGTTGCAGGTATTTTAAAGAGATGAAGGTACTACGGTATGCAGGTGCTCTTAAAATTTAGTGCATTGGTTTCACCTTCAAATCCAAAACCCTAAAGTTTGATTTTTCCCAAAGTTGATAGATGTAAATATTGGAAATGTTTGTGCTTTTAAGGTTTTTAAAATATTATGTTAATTCGCTGCTTAACTCATTTCTGATCATTTTAAGACTTTATTGCTTTGAGTTTTTCTTGTTTTATGAGATATTTTTTTATTTTAAAATATCTTGGGTGTTGTCCTCAGAATCAAAAGTAGAGCAAGAATTCATAACCAATATTCAATATAAAGTCACTGATTTCTTCCAATCTCATCATTAACAGCTTCTACACAAGGATTCTTAAACTGCTCCAGTCCTTGGTAATCCCACACAGTCCAATACATTCAGGATCTGAGCTGGTTCATTTCTGACTCAGCTACAAGGACTTTGAGATTACATCAAAGCTACTACTGTCTTTGGTGGGAACTCTTGTCACTTTCTGCCTCCCATTTCCTGGACTCAATAAATTATCATTCCCCCTTCTCAAAAGAGTTTATCTTTGGAGCAAATCTACTAAATATTTATTTCAAGAATCCTGATTGGAGATGCTGGATGGGGGGAGCATCAGTTTGGCGGCAGCAGCCAGCTGGTCTTCTATGAAGGGAAGATGAAAACAGAGAGCATCCTAGTCAGTTTCATGTCTGCTCCCTTTCCCTAAGAAGAATTTCAAGTCCTTCGCAAACAGTCAAAACGCCCCAGCGCCATTCCTTCCCTCTTGTTTTTTCATCTACAAATTCTGCTTAAGGCAGCTGTAGGAATTGCAGATGCCAATGGGTTATTCTTTTGGCTTCACAGATCAGAGTGGCTTTAATATAAAAATAGAAGGAACCTCACCTCTGTTGTTAATTTCCCCTTGTAGCAACTATTGTTTTCTTCTTATGAACAGTATATACATATGTTATACACATATCTCTGTATGATACATTATACTATCTCTGTATGATACATTATAAAAAATGCAATAGACCTGGGGTCTTCAAACTTGATAGCTTTAAGACTTGTGGATCTCAATTCCCAGAACAACTCCTCCAGTCATGTTAGTTCAGGAATTCTGGGAGTTGAAGTCCACAAGTCTTAAACTTCCCAAGTTTGAAGACCCTTGCAAGACTAAAATTGTGGTTGGGGGCACCAGCAGTTTTTTAAATCTCCTCCTATTCAGCTATTAGGAATGCTGGTTGGTATGTAGTCTTAGCGTGAAATGGGTGCCTATTTAAATTGAATAAAATGAGTAAATCAACACACTTTAGAGAAGACTGCTTCCAACTTTTTGTGTGTGATTTGGGACTTATAATTGGTTTGGAAGGATCCCCATTTCATTGATTAGTGAGCTGATCATTGTGTTATCACACAGAGAAAGAGTGAAAATTAATGTGCAGAATATATTCAACCTTCAGGATGCATATGCTTAACCATAATCCAAACACTGGGAAACAAGTATATCTATTTATTTTTTTCTATTGCAAGACCTATTTCTCAGGGGGGAAAAATTAAATAATTTATGGATGTAATCTATGTATGATTTTAAACTGGTATCTCTAATTTCAGCTGAAATTAAGTCATTTATTTCAGACTGTGTCCCTCTATAATTTTGTGACTCACTTCCCTTTCTCAGATAAATTTTAATTCCCCTGCTGGTGTGTTGTATAACCAAGAAATAACTTTTTAAATGTATCCTGGATGATGTTTACTGGAGCTAGGATTGGGGGAGGACTGTGTACAGAAATGTTAAATCCAGGTCCTTAGGTGGAAAAGGTGATTCTACTAGCTCCCTACTCTGACACTGGTGTTTTCAGAGCAAATCCAGACAGAAATGTATCCTGGGAAGTTTTGAATCTGCTGAATAATTTCAGATGAGAGAAAATGTTCTTCAGGCCTAGAGTTGATGTGCTCACTTTATTTTAATGTTTCTTCCTTTCTACTGCTATCAGCCTATATAATTTTACACACATTTTAGTTTACTGTGCCATCAATAAATACTACTGGATGCCTCTATATACCTGTAAGAAATACATTCCAGTTTTATTAGCAAATCAATATATTCCTGTTATTATTAAATTGGCAATGCTTGTTTTATGTCAAATCTTCCATATACCAAGCAAAAAACTCTTTCTATAAGTAGACAAATTAATAGGCATGGTGGACACCCAATGAGATGATTCCCATGACTGGAATATAGCAATTGAAAGATACAATTTGTTCTAAAGAAGCTGAAGTGGTAAAAAGGAAGGAGAAGCTGCACTATATGTTGAAAATATCCATGTTACTGAACTTGAAGATATCATAGGGAACACCTGTTAAATTCAACGGAGGAAGGAATAAAAAACAATAATGTTGATGATGTCTATTTTCACTTGCCTCTCTAAAGAAAAGATGTGGATAAAGTGTTTCAAAAGCAAATTTCATATCTTACTGAGAGGAATAACTATTTGTGAAAAGTCTTTATTTTAAA
>JANHFR010007784.1:12902-28743 GCA_032468015.1 Mimophis mahfalensis | reverse complement strand
GCTTGGGCCAAAAATGCTTCCCATTTTGAAAAGAGATTTTTAAAAATTAAAATTCAAGGGGCAAACAATAATCCGTCTGGATTATTTAAACTTTTGATGCCGTTGCTTAAATTAGCAGGAAGAATTTAGAGAATTATTTTAGAGCTGAATATTTATAAATGCTGGCCGCAGCTGTCATAAAAAAGGCATTTCCCCAGCTACACATTGAGAATGGCTTCCCAACTTTCAGGGAGCCAGGGAAGACTTTGTAAAAGCCTCTCGTGGGCTCCCTCACAAAATGGTTTCTCTGAGGAGGTGCCTTGACTGGTCCCAAGAATCAGCTGGGAGAATTATTCTGGGGGGAGATAATCTATCTTCCCAAAAGGTGGATTTTTGGAAACGGATGAAGTTGGCAGATTGTTTCGTGCTCATCTTTTTATTTAGATGAAAGGCTGGTGTGCATAAATTGAGAATCTGAACAGAATCTGCATGGTTTTTATTACCTCCTCATGAGTTTTTCTAAAAACAATATGCTCAGTCAATCTTTCTTGGTCTGCACTTCAAGGACATCCAAACCTGGAAACCCAAACTAAGAATACTAATAATCTATATATGTTAAAGTTAACAGCGACAGAATCTTCCTAGACTGAAGCCCTTTTGCCTCCACCCTCTATCTCTACTTTTCAGAGAACTGGGGCGGATCTTTTCTGGAATGGTTACTCCACCCACTTTCCTGCTCCGGACTTGGGGGTCTCTTATCTAACACCTGCTTTGACTGCAGCTCTTCCTCCTGTCCTCCAAAGTTATCCTTGCAGTCCATTACACAACCACACACGATCTCACACACAATTAGTGTTGGTCCTAACATATCTGAAGGGTGCCCAATGGGGAAATGCTAATCCCATTGATGTTTGCCCACTCTTTCCCATTAATTTGAACTTCATTAAAGATTTGGTTGCTCGAACCTTGATGATTTTTAACTCCAGCCCTTCCGGTTGTTGGCAGTGGTAGGAGAAAGGGTGTTTTATCCAACCAAGGGCTCACCTCTGAGTTTCTTCCAAATACAGACAAATGAAAGACAAACATTTCATCTCCCTGAGAGAACAGCTTGATTTGTTCAAACAAGACGCAAGTAATTCTGGGGTGTTGAAGGAACCAGAGATTTCATTAAAATTCAGATCCGAAGAGGCTCTGCTGAAGGATTTAATTCTCCGGGCATGTTCTAAGTCTGCCTTCCCTGCCTTTGGATTTAAATATGCCCTTGAATTTAAAACTTCTGCTGTGCCTGCTCTTGTTGCTACCGCTGCTAGTATTCAGCATTGGCATCACGCTTTTAAAAAATCAGTCTTGGAAGTGCAGTTGTAATAAAACTGAGTTTTGAGATGGGAGGTAGATGCCGTGTTGCTGAGCTTTGGAGGATAAACAGAGGATAAACAACCTCCACTGTTTGTCATATTAAGGCATGTTTTAAGGTTTGGAAAATTAATTTTGCATGACATGCAGACTTTCAATGTGTATTTAGCTATGGTACCTATGTTATCGAAGAGGAAATTGTAATATTAGCAGAACGAACGCTTTGTAAGAAAGTTATATCACGCTTGAATCCCTGTAAATGTGGGTTGCATATACGATATCTGGTTAAAAATGGGGACCTGGGTTTAATTCTGTGTCTTGCATAGAGAATACAATTTGCCAAGCTTCCCTGATGAAATAAACATTGTGCTTTCGTTCTGAGCAGAGTAAGAATTAGGAAGGGTCTGGAAATTTCCAGAGATATTTCAATTTTTAGCAAACTTTTTTGCTTCCCTTTTGGGTTCTGCTTGGATTAACTTTGCAGCCTATATTCAGACCCATTTTTGGATAAAAGCTTTGAAGCAAAAAACAAAACCCGCCTGAACTGAATTTTGGAATTCAGTTAGAATTTCATGTCCTTGCTTTGTGTTTTCCAAGATTTTACTAGCAGGAGTGTAATAGTTGGAAGGGATAACACTAAACAGAGAAAATGACCCATTGTCAAAAATCTAACAGAGCTGGATGGGACCTTGGAGGTCTTCTAGTCCAACCCCCTACTCAAGCAAGAAACCCTATACCATCTCAGACAAATGGTTGTCCAATCTCTTCTTAAGAAAGCAAGCTTGAGAAGGCATAATATTGTTGCGACTAAAATACACCAAATAAGTATATCTCACGTCTGAGTTGGATCTAACTACATTTTTCTTGATAAATTTGACACATGGGTTGAAATCGTTTAAGGAAGGCTAGATTAGCTGGCTTGATTTTTATTATTTTAAGACGAGTGGTCCCAACAAAATTATGTCTGTCTATACTGGCCCCCTTTTTTGCCAGAAATCTGCCATACAGCTTTCTGGGGAGGGAGAACATGGAATAATTTTCTGCCGTGCAGAGTATTTTAAATATTGAAATAATCACTTGCGTTTGAATTGTTGGGAGCAAAAGGGCACCTTGCCTTTTTTTTGCTTGTAGCCACTAGAGGGCAGACTTGCAATAATAATCCTGATAACAGGATGGGATGTTTTCTCAGGAGGTATTTCCCAGGGTTTGTGTAAGGCTGCATTTTCTCCTCTTAGTTGGCAGAGGGTTTTCAAGACTGTTCTCCTTTTCATGGCAGGGCTGTGTGAGGGTTTCATCCAGCCCTAAGGCCGTCCTATTTGCCAGTTGCTTTACGGCTCATCTGATTTTCTTTTCTAGCACAGTTGCTTCCTCCTTAAACTCTTCCTCTCTCAGCAAATTAGAGATTGTCTCTGTTGGTTGCTCTTCTCATACGTTGCTCCTGAGTAAATATGACAAGCATGCAAAGCAGTCAAAAGACACAAAGGACCCTCCTAAATCTCACAACACATGGACAAGAGAAGCAACCGTAGTTTCAACTGAGGAACTGCGAGCATTCTAGGCCAAGCTAAATGCCCCAAATGCTCCGGAATTCCTGGGAGGCTGGCATTCAGCCAGATTGGCCATCAGCAGGCACATAGAGATAAATAGCATTTACACCCCCTTCAAAAGAGACAATGGAAAAAAGCTAAGAAGGAAAGGAAAAGACCACAATACCACTTTGCCGGAAATTAACACCCAGATAAGCAGGGATTAACCCCAGACAAACGAGAAGAAAACAATACCCTAATCAAGGGGCCACCCAGGAGAAAACCACACTCCCACCCACACTGACAGGGCAAGTGAGATACATACAAAACATGCAAACAAGGAAAGTGCTTTTCCCTTTTATTTTTCAAGTTGGACTTGATAGCAAGACCCAGCCCAGAATTCAGCTGCTCCTGCTTGGAATCAGTCCTGGTGAGGCTTAGCATCTTCCACCCTCTTGTAATGAGGAACAGAACACGGTTTAACCTTGAGTAAAACTTGTCACACACCTGCCCCAGGTAAGTCTTCTTGCAAAGCTAGATTGCCTATGACCTCTTCCAGGAGAAATGGTAATTGGAGGTGTCATTTGTCCTAAACTTTTATCCTAAACAGGGCACTGCTGGGCAGGAGCCAAAAGCTTAATCTATTTAGAAGGTTTGAAAATATCTGAAGACGAGCACACACAATGGTGAGCACCACACCAGAGACAAGAGGAAGCATACACACAAAACCATGTCCCCCCTCCTCATGACCCACAACTTACAACCCACAACTGAGCCCCAAAGTGCTGTTGCTAAATTTCAATCGTGTGAAGTTTATCCCATTTTTACAGTGTTTCTTTCCCTGGTTGTTAAAGGAAGCACTGCAGTTGTTAAAGTAGCAACATGGTCGTGAAGTCAATCTGGCTGCCCCCGCTGATTTGGAAGAAGGTTACAACAGGGGAGGACGTGACTGTGGGACGCTGCAATCGTCATAAATATGAGTCCGTTGCAAGTGTCCACATTTTTTATGTCGGCATGGCAACACTTGTAAGTGTGAAAAAGGTTCATAAGTCAATTTTTTAGTGCTGTTGTAACTTTGAATGGACACTAAATGAACTCTTGTAAATCGAGAGCTACCTGTATCTATTTAGCAAATTGAATGTTCTAAGAGTTGGGTTTTCTAGTCTCGGGGCAGTGCCAATACTCGCTGGTCTCTCTTGCTTTCTCTCGCCTTCTCTGCCTCTGTGCTGTGTTTTATTCACGCAAGATTTACGGCCGTGACTGGGCTTTGCAAGAGCCTCCCACCTCTCCTTTCTCTTGCCTCCCTTCCCACATTAAATAACTATTATAAATAGCCTAAATGAGGATGGGCAAATGTGTGTTTTTACCCAGAGCCTGCGATTTCTCATAATGCTCTCTGAAAAGGTCACGGTGAGCGATTGTATTTTCAGCTTTCAGGCCATTCATTTCCGCCCCAGTAATGGCTTAATGTTGGATTTTTTTCCCCCCTTTTTTTTATTGGACTTCGTTTGAAAATATTACTTTCTTGGAGAGTTAAATAATGCAACATGAGATGCGGTGTAGAATGCACAATTATCCACTTTGGAAGAATTTGGATCAGGGAGGGTCTCCAAATCTGGCAACATTTTAAGACTGGTGGACTTGGCTGGCTGGGGAATTCTGGGAGTTGAAGTCCACAAGTCTGGGGACCCCCTGATCTACAGACATTTTCCAGACCTTCTTCTTGGGCCATATCCGTTATCGGACATTGGTCATCATGTTGGCCATCCTATTTTTATCAACTCTGCCCACTGCCAGGAGTTCAATCCTGACTGGCTCAGGGTTGACTCAGCCTTCCATCCTTCCAAGGTCGGCAACATGAGGACCCAGATTTTTAGGGGCCATAGGCTGACTCTGTAAACCGCTTAGAGACGGGCTGTAAAGCACCATGAAGCGGTATATAAGTCTTAAGTGCTATTGCTATAAGAGAAGACCAGGAAAACGCGGTGTAGTTTGGAGGAGATCTCGGAACCAGCCTGGGCCTTTCCTAAATTGGAATTAAAAACTCAGCCTTGGACTAGGAATCAGGTGCTTGGAGGTTGTCGCCGCTATTAAATTGTGGGTTGATCCTTCCGGTCTCGCCATCCCGCATCTGAAGGTGGTCCTTTTCATTTTGCCTGGGCATGACGGTGTTTGAAGAGTATTTGGGGGATTGAAGGACAGTCTCTGCTCCACTCCATTGATTCCTGCTTTCATTTAAACTGCAATTCATTACTTTCTTCCTGGGCTCATTCGAGAATCCATTGCTCATTACTTTTTCATCACTGTATGATTGGAACAATTTGTATCTGTCGCTTGTACATTGGCCAGATAATGAAATAATCATTTGCGCATCTACAGCGGCATTTTTACATTTATTTTTCACAGCGCAATTCACTTGGCTGGGTCATTTTATCACTCCGGAGCCAATTGGGATCTTGTTTTAGCATTTAGCGGTCAGGAAGGGTTTGGAGCAGCTGGATTGGGCCATTCCGTCCCCATAAAACTCGCTGATTGTCCACTTAAGGAAAGCAGCCAGGGTCTCGTGAAGGGACGGCGGAGGAGCCTTGCCAAGCACGGTGGGGGAGCGGCTGAAACGCTCAGATGAAAAATCCAGGGGAGGGAAGGAGGGAGGACCGAAAGGGAGGGAGGGAAGGAAGGAAGGAAGGACAGAGGAGGGAGGGAAGGAAGGAGAAGGGAGGAAGGGTTGGCAGCGTAGTCTGGTTTTCTGAAGCTCGGAACTTCACTTGGTGGCTGGGGATGATGGAGGTCTAACTCAACTCACACTGGGGAGGGACTTTACAGAGGAACATTGGTAGCATTGTCTGCCAGCTTCTGTGGATTTTTTTTGCATCTGAGAGGTCCCTGGTTGTTTTCTTACAGTCATTCCATGACCCAACTAAGTAACATCATCAGATGTTGGGTAATGGAACATCTGCAGGAAAAAAAAAAACCCCAAGCCCAAGGGAGCATCAAGGAGCCCACAGTTCAACCATGAGTTACAAATATTCAATGAGTTGAGTCTTCTGGGTCCCAGAGTCTCCATCTAGCATGTCCAGGAACTGATCACAGTGTCCACCAATGTTCTGGATCCCCAGAAGATAGGATGATGGGCCAGAGTTTTACAGCTTTAACTGTGGGGGTTTAATAACCTTCATCCCCTGATCCAGAAAGTCCAGAAGGAACTTTGAGTCCCTCCACAAAACATTGCTTAATTGACCCTCCATCTTGCAAAATGGTCAGCTGGCTCTGGAAGTGGATATGGGCCCATGTTGCTGTGTAGAACCTTTGCAGTCAAGCCACAACTTCCATCTTGGTCCCTTATCTCACCTGTGAGGGTGGGTGGCTGCTATATTTTCCGGAGGGCCACCTTGGAGGGTGACCTTATGATTTGGGGACTTGTGTCCGGTTACTCCATCCATGGGCTGCACCTTGGGAATTATTCTTCGCCAGGCTCTGACTCCACCGTTGCCAAAATTCCCCAATGAGAAAAGTTGGGTCTAAGCAATGAGTAATGTAACTTGGGCGCCTTATCTTAGTTTCTGAATTTGTCATTGTAAGAAGACATGATGGATGTGGAAGTGTCCTCCAATGACACTCCGGGCAATACGGCTTCCACAAGCGACTATCTATGCATTTCCAAAACCATCCACACAAACTCTTTCTTTCTTTGAAAGATGTCTGGTCTCCCTTTTGTCTCGATCTGCGCTTCTTCTATTCGCAAACCTCTGCAAGAATGGAACACAAATTGCGTCCCTGGTCATGGGGTCTGGATTCAAGTTTGGCCATGGCAGCCTCTGGATTGAGAGCCCAGAATCTCGCCATCAAAAGCTGATAATTATGACATCAAGGAGATAAGAAGGGAGACCCCCCCTCCCTGATTGGCGTTTTCATTTGCTTCTGTAAATCTATTTTTCTCCAATTAGTTAAAATGGCACCTTACGTTATGTTCTCCAAATACCACATGTATTATTATGTAAAGGTTGAATTAGTCATTATGTTTGAAAAGGTCAGGGCTTGAATTTAATGCTGAAAAGAGACACTGTCTCCTGTCAGTTTTGGCTAATTACTATGCACCACGTTAACTGGACTTTGGAAGGATAACGGTGTCCCACTTGTCACGAGGACGTTGTCTGGTTGGTTGGTTGGTCAAACACTCTGTTCTAGGATGCTGGATGGAGGCAACAGGCCCTCCTTGGCTGCATTTCAACTACAGCATTAAATTGACATTATCTGTGGTGTCATAAATATTGAGAATATTACTGTTAGGAGTCAGGGTAGTGGTTGCAGGAGAAAAGAACCTCTGGTCTCAAAGGAGGTGGAAGGAGTAGTATTCTTTAAAAATGTGGGGAACCTAATGGGAGTGTTCTGACCCAGCTCCATGAACACAACAAAGCCTCTGATGTGAACTCAGAAGATTCCTTTATTAGGAATGGTGGCAGCCCCGGCAAAAAAGTTTCTCTCTTGCTGCAGTCTGTTTGACAGGGAGATGAATAGTTGTCTGCCACATCTATTTATCTCCGCCCCCTACCTTTTATCCCGAGCTAAAGTGGGGCTTCCCTAGCAGAGGTGGCTCTTCCGTCGCAAGGACCGGCTCATAGATTTCCACTGTTCTCCTCTCTTCTGCCTTCTGTGCATCCATGCATCAGGCACTGGACCCAGCTGTTCCTCTTCTTCCTCATCAGCCACCTCCAGACCTGGGGCCTGTTGAATCTCCATCTGAGGGCTGATGCATGGCCCAGGTTCCACCTCTATCTCTCTGACAGCTCCATTCCCGCTTCCCCCTCGGAGCCCCCAGTTTGCCCTGATGCTGAGCCTGACTCCCATGCCTCCTCCTTCTCCCATGCCTCCTCCTTCTCCTCCTTCTCCCATGCCTCCTCCTCCTCTTCCTTCTCCCATGCCTCCTCCTTCTCCTCCTTCTCCCATGCCTCCTCCTCCTCCTCTCCTCCTTCTCCTCCTCCTTCTCCTGATTCAGCTGATGGAGGGGCCAGTGGCCAACAGGCCACAACAGGGGGACCCATCCTTGCCTGATCCATGGGAGAGTCTTTCTGTGAGACATAGGAACAATAGGGGAATGAACATAATGGCCCTGCCTCAGTTTTGTTGAGAGAGAAAATATACACGGACAATGTTATCCAATAGCTTTGTCACTAGGTGGCGCTGTTTGAGAAAGTCAAGGGCTGAATGCACACATCACGCTAAGCTTTGGGATGGCCTTGTTTTGTAAAGCCTGACCGTTGGGGTTTGCTAACCATGGCTTATCACACGGTTCTGCACAATTGGCCAATGGTGATCTAATGAAGCCACAGTGAAGCAAACAATACTTTATTAGGGTGTGTGTATGTGTGTGTATGGGCACTCTGTGAATCTTCTACGGCAACTCTTATCTGATGATATTTCCTTATTTGCTACAACAGTGGAGGCTGGCAACCTCCCACTAACACCCAAGCACTGCTTCTGCTCATTTATTCCATGGGCCCAACATAGATTGTGACTCAACTTAGCTTTTTAATGGAATGTGGCAAAAAAAAAAAAAAAGAATTAACACGGCTTTTAAAGGGAAACTATTTTTGGCCTCTGCAGCTGAACTGTCAGTGCTGGGTGCCATGCTAATTTTAGCCTTCAGCTGCAATGCCACCTATGCACTTGGCCCTGATGGCATTGTATAATCCAGAGAATTCCAATGTATGCTTTGGCTAAATTTAAAAAAAAATGGATATCCTGGGGTTTTGGTTTTACAAAATTTACCAATTTACAAAAGAAAGTTTCCAAAAGGTGGATGCAGGGGAGGGGCCACAGACATTACCAAGGAGGGAGGGGGTTGAAATGAAAGGAAATAACTATTTCGGTGGGAGTGGCAGAACCTGAGGGTGGAGTTAAAACAGGAATCAGCCTAGAATCCCTACACAGCCACAAGCAATAAGTTCAACCTCCCTTGGATTGACTCCCTTGGATTAACTCTATGCAGGTGCTAGCTCTGAGTTAAGAAGATTCCTCTGCATAGGCAGTTTAACAATACATCGATTTGATTGGACCTTCACAAGTGGACCTGGTCTTTCATGCCTCCCAGGACCCAAAACATGAAGTACCAGCATATATGAATCCCCTCAAAGCTATCAATTTGCTCCAGGGCATGGTTTCCCCAGCAGAATTTCAGATATCAGTTGCCTCTCTGTGGGGAGATAAGGGTTGATCTTCATCTGTTTATGGGTTCCAGCAACATTGCTGGGGTTGGCCCAGGTTTTTTTTTTTTTTTTTTGTCCTTGGGTAGCATGTGAGGTGGGTTAATTTAAACTTAAGGTGATAAGGCCCATTGCAAACTAGGAGTTCATTTCTGAAGCTGCTACTGTGTCACTGTTTTTGGTTTCTCCTCCAGTTCAGATTTTACAAACTAGGAGGACAAGTTAGGTAGGGAATTTCAGGGGAGAAGCAATGAAAAAAAGACAGAAGTTCAGAATCTGAGGATACAACAGCCGGTAAACAGCAGAGGGAAATCATGGCTGCCTAGCCACCTCTGAATCTTTTGCCACCTAGTGGTAAAACGGTAGTATAACAGTGTCCACACGACCCGTCTTTTAAAGATACCCTGTGAATAAGTGGGTGAAGTTGAAACGTTTAACAGTTTTCATCATTGCTTTGGCCTGCCTCCCATTCTGAAAGGCTGCCAAATTGCTTGTCTGGAATGATTGACATGCCGAGTCTCAGAGTTAGCTCAGCATATTTTCCAGAAAGGCTGTGTAGATTTCCAGACAATTTACTGTAGAGCTCTTTGTGATGTCTTAAGTAGAAAGTGAGAAATGTTTTAAATAAATACATGAAATGTGTGTGGCTCTGCCGTTGCACTTCTCAAGAAGAAGAAAATATCCCCAGTTTATGGTTAAAAGATTCTCCATATTTGGCTTCTACTGATCCCCATAAACATTTCCCATTTCCCCCCAGTAACTAATGCTGGCAAATCCTTCCTCCATCAAGACTGATTTAACAACCACAGCAAAAACATTGTTGTTGTTAGTTGCGAAGTCGTGTCCGACCCATCGCGACCCCATGCACAATGTTCCTCCAGGCCTTCCAAAAACATTAAAAATAAATAAATCCCACCTCTGTTTCCCTGTCCTGGTTCTGCATGCAAAAGTCCCCACACCGAATTGCAATTGCTACAGAAACATTCATGGCCTTCTTTTAGCTTGCTTGTCTTTGGGAAGTGATGCTCTTCCAGGCCGGGCTGAGGCTGGAACGAGGTGGCTCTTCTGCAAGGTTAGGATGGCGCCTCCAACTCATCTCGCCATTAGCAGTTTTCCTGGGCTGCTTGCAGAGAGCTCTCGCCAGGGTTGCAAATGCAGAATGTGGGTCATTCAGCCTTCAGGATTCCTTTGATGTACTGCCAACTCTTGTCTCCCTGCTAACTTTAGCAGAGCAAAATGCTGCTGGTAAGAGGGCAAAAGTCGGAGCGTTTTGCTGCTTTAATCTGGGTTACGTTGTCAGGCATGAGTTTGGTCCGGCAGATCAAGCAGATTTGCCAGTTGTGCATGAAGGACGTGGCTTGTAACTCTTCAGTCAAGGGGAGACACATAGAACTCTGTAGGAGGAGCTCCCCAAGGGCAAAATAAATAATGTTGACTTCTTAATACACCTGGACCAGTGGCAGGATGTCTTCTGTAAGTAAGAAGTCAGCGTAAGTAAGTAAGTAAAAGTAAGGTGATCACATTTAAATTAGTTTCTCCTAGGCTGGGAGGTCCCTGGCTAATCAATCAATCAATCAGTCAATCAATCAGATTAGAGCTGAAAGGGACATTGGGGGGCTTCTAGTCCAACCCCCTGCTCAAACAGGTGGCTGTCCAGTCTACCTTTAAAGACCTCCAGTGATGGACCACCCACAACTTCTGGAGGCAAGTCGTTTCACCGGTTTAATTGTCCTCACTGTTAGGAACTTTCTCATTAATTCCAGGTTGCTTGGTCCTTGGCTAGTTTCCATCCGTTGCTTCTTGTCTTGCGCTCTCAGGCTTTGGAAAAATAGGCTGCAAAGCTACCTGGAAGATACCAGTTTGAGGAAAAACATGGTTAGGCCACTCACTGTCTCCTTCATGCGGGTATTGGGTTAGATCTGAATGTCCTTGCTGGAAATTCTCTATTTGCCCAGATTGTGATGCAACAATATTGCAGCTGGTTGACCTTCTCATTCACTTATGGATCCACAGTCTTATGGATCTTTGAGTCCGATTTTCCAGTGCAGGTCGTTGACGTTCTGTTGTGTCTTGTGCCACCAACTCTGTAGATGCTTTGGACACATTGGTATCTAAAGAGTGCAAGATTTGGGCAAAGAAAACCACTTCTGTTTGGGTGGCCATCTTTTATTTCAATAAATGCAGCCTTCTGCCTGAAATAAAAGCTGGCATTTTTTCTCCCCCCTTGCTAGACTCGTATTCCTTGTCTTTAGATTTTTGAGAGGGATGGTGCAGTGGGGTAACGATGATGGATCAAGAAACAGAAACATTTCAGAAAGGATTTAATTCAGATTTGCCCGTTGTATCCTCAGGCATAGCAAAATTACTTTTTTTGCAAATGGTTCCAGGAAGATGCTGGGCTACACACACACACACACCAAAAAAAAACAAAAACCCACGTATAAATGAAAGTGTGCACGTGTGTATTTTAGCATGCAGGCGACTGTAGAATACACAGCGGAAGAACCCTATAGATTTTTTCTGATGGCCTCGATTTTGCATTCTGTATCATTGGCCATCGTTGTCGCTAATATAGCATGAAATCCAATTGCACAATAGAGCGGACGCCTCAACTTCCCCTTTGCAGAGTTGGTAGCCCATAATCCTGCACGAATCATTAGCTGAGTCAGTGAATGGGATGGAAAGCATCTCCGCTCCCCTCCGCTCCCCATTCTGACTAATAATCAACATTTTACATAACTCCGAACTCACGACAGAGATTCTCTCCATGCCTCGCTTAAAGCCGTCGAAGTTCCTAGGAAAACATAACCGGCCCATCCATCTTGGTTTGTTCAGCCTGTTCGCATTTCAAGAATCTTGCATCGCACCCACCATCGCTGCGAACAAGGTTATCTTCAGACAATTTCAGAAAAATGGTCTGCTGCGTCTTCAGTTCCAAACAGTCCGGGCGGGGAGAAGGCAGCCATCTTCTTGGCATCCATCATTTTGATCCTTTCTGCAATTTCTTTAAGCAAAATGATGGCCTTCTTTTTCTTTCTTTCGTTCTTGATTTAGCCAAAGCTTGAGGAAGGTAATAAAACAAGACCTCCATTCCCTCGCGTTGTTCCACCCAAACACCCTGCAGAACAAAACGAACATTTCTGCCTATGAATCAGTGACGGCTTTGCTGGAGAAATGTCCTTTTAGAGACCTTTGTGGGTCCAAAATCTCTCCCGGCATATAAACCTGGTTCTGTTGGCAGAAGAAATAAGTTCCAGCGGGTGTAAATCAGATTCTTTGCAGCAGGTAAATATTGGCTTGGGATTCTCTGGCGGGGATGCATTTTTCTCTCAAGAATTTGAGGCACGTCTGCGTGTATATGGACCCACACGAGAACACAAGCGCCCTAAACTCTATTCTTCACTCTTTCTTCGCTCAACTGTCGAAACGAATCCTTCCTCAGCTGGAAGGATGTTAATCGGGTCTAATTATAGCTTTTTGGGCACACTGAAAATGCCTTGGAAAGAGTCACAGGGTGACTCAATTGGCTGGCCCAATATCCATCACTCCCTTGGAGGTCCGGGGGAGACCTGAGGAACTAGCACCTTCGTTGGTCTTAAGTTCTGGTGAGGGACACACCTTGTGGTCTCCTTTTTGTGGCAGGCGGCCAGTTGTGGGGACTGGAAGCTTGGTTAGAAGAACAAAGGTCATTTTTTTTCTTCTTTCACGTCCACCCCCAACTTAGGGGTCTTAGCTTTGTAAGATTGACTACAGATACTTCTTGAATTATGACCACAACGGAGCCCAAAATGTCCGTTGCTGAGCGAAACATTTGTGAAGCGAGTCTGGGCTCATTTTACAACTTTCCTTGCCACCATTTTTCAGCAAATCGTTGCATTTGTTAAGTTAGTGACAGGGTTGTGAGGTGAATCTGTTTCCTCCCTCGAAGGTCGCAAAAGGGGGTCACGTGATCCTGGAGCCATTACCACCGTCGTAAATATGAGTCGGTTGCCAAGGGTCTGAATCTTTTGTCCCCACTGCTGCTAGTCTCCTTGAACTTTATCTGGGACGGTAGAGATGCATCCCAGCAGCTGCGTCTCACCAGGTCATCCATCAAACACCACTTATCTCCCACCCCCACCCCCCACCCCAGTAGTTTGGAATGAATTACAAACTTGGCAAAACACATTGTACCTGTTAAAAAAGGCAAATTGGAAACAAATTACATTCCTACAACCTCTAAGGATGCTGTTGAGCCAGCAGCCTGTTGCTCAAAGTTGGAGGGTTTACTCAAAGCACTAACGATTGTGTGTGATTATGCGCGTGGGGAGGGGGCAGAATTTGCCAGAAAGTCCCCCCGTCTTTTGACACACCTTGGAGTAAGGGAAAGTTGCCTTTGAACGCGCTCCTTTGCCACCAGGGATGAGCGTATTTTGAAGGCCACACCCTTAAAGTGAAAATAGGGATGAAGTCGACCAAATGGTTTCATCCAACTTGGGCATTTTCTCACGAGGCTTTGAGGAGGACCTGCCAGGCCATCTGGCCCAAGCTGCTGCTCTGAAGCTGTTCCAAGTCCGTAAACTCCTGCAAGGAAAACAGACCCCTGCCCCACGGAGCAAGAAGCCACCATCTGGCCAGGTTTCCCTCCAGGAGGAACGACGGTCCCCACCCCAGGATGGTTCCCTCCCCAGCCTATTTCTCGTCCCAGTGCAAAGAAATTAATTTTCTGGACATAATTTCAAGGCCTCTGGGACATTATCAGGAGGAGAGTAAAAATAGAAGATCATTACCCGTCAGGTAATGCGGACAAGTGTGACTAATAACCGGAGTGTCATTGATTTAATAATCTAATATAAGGTCTCTGCATGCTCAGCGTTTGGCATCGCCAGCAGGAGATAAAGATTTAAGCCTGCCGGCGTGGGGATTAAACTCAACACCGCAGCTTATAGTTTCTCCTCAGGCCTGCCAGGGTGGGAGAGATGCAACCTGTGGCCGGATTCTTGGATGAAATAAGGAGACTCGGAAGGCAACCAGGGTTGTTCTGACATCTGGAGGTTTGAGGAGAGAAAGGCCGGAGAGAGGTGGGCTGTGGTGGTTGCCAGGTTTGTTAACTTCATACCTCGGCAGGTCCATCCGATCTTAGAGACCCGAGACCAGCTGCTGAAGTTCCAGTTATTTTATGTTTTTGTTTGAAAAGAGCAAGCAGGCAGAATAACCGTCCAGCAGGGCTGGCACATTCAAACCTGGATTGTTTTTTTTAAAATCCCATTTATAGGCCGCCCTTCTCCGGAGACTCAGGGCAGCTTACAATCTGTGAAGCACAAATCAGTGTGCTTAGCAATAGCCTTCATTCCTTGCATATGCCTGATTATTAGCGGCATTTTTTACAAAGTCAGCTTATTGCCCCCAACAATCTGGGTCCTCAGTTTACCTACCTCGGAAGGATGGAAGGCTGAGTCAACCTGGAGCCTGGTGGGATTCGAACCTGCACTAATTGCAGGCAGATGGTAACACTTTAACAAGTAGTTAGACCGCTGAACCACCAAGGCTCTTATTTTGATTAAAAAGAAAACTTCCAAAGCCCCCAAATTCAGCTGCATTTCATTGTTTGACGCCACCTCATATCTGTGCTTGTGAATTTTTTTCCTCTGGGTGAAGGATCCAGTTGTTTTGGTTTTTTTTCATGGTGGGATACTTGTTCTGTGTTGTACATCTTGGGAAACACTTAAAAACAAAAGCACCACCACACTTTCACCACAATGCCTAATTAGGACGAGATGTCAGGGAGGTGGCAGCAACCCAGAGGCAGGGCAGAGCCGGGGAAGGCTGTCAGGGATGCTCCTGGAGCCTCAGTTTCCCCCTTGGTGATGCTGGTTGGAATAGGGGCCTGCTGCCATTATCTCCTTTTCTTGTCAGCTCTCTGCTTTCAGAATGATTGCCTTGCAGTCTTATGAAATGAGCCCACGGGAAGGAAACTAATATCATTATAAATCTCCCGGATGAGAGCAGAAGAGAATAAACAGGAGTAAATAACACCGTGGGGATGAGCAGTCTGTTTGCATCACTGCCATAAACTCCGGTGGCAGCCAGAGGGATGGGCAAAGCTGCGTTTAGGTGAAGGAGAGGGAGCCGGCAAGTATATTTTAAAAAATGGCAAAGCTGAACCGTTTGGTATAAATCACTGTGGGAGAAGGCAGAGGGTGGAAGGGCTGGGAAGGCAAATGGCATCAGAGGGCCATAAATGGCCGTCGGGCATCTTTTGCCAGCAAAGGAGAAGGGCGGTTCTCAAATCATAGACCTGCATGTACCCTAAATTAATACTGAGGCCACTTTAAGATCTATGGACTTCAACCCCCAGAATTCCTCAGCCAGCCATGTTGGCAGAGGAATTCTGGGAGTTGAAGTTCACAAATCTTAAAGTTCCCAAGGTTGGAGACCCCTACCCTAAACCAGTACTGAGGCCACTATAAGATATGTGGATTTCAGCTCCCAGAATTCGCTGGACAGCATGTATATAGGCTTCAGCTCCAGAAAGCTGGATGAGGAATTCTGGGAGTTGTAGTCTACCTGTCTTAAAGTTGCCATGGTTAGGAAATCTTCTTCTTGTGCCATATCCATCATCAGACATCGGCAATCATGTTGGCGATCCTATTTTTTATTTAGGTTAGGAAATACTATGCTAAATTGTTGAGCCAAGAGAAGCAATCTAATCATTTATTTTTATTTTATTTTATTTTAATCCCATTTATATGCCGCCCTTCTCCGGAGACTCAGGGCAGCTTACAATCTGTTTAAGCACAAATC
>JANHFR010007778.1:212090-224973 GCA_032468015.1 Mimophis mahfalensis | reverse complement strand
TTTCAGCTAGGAATTTAGCTAATATTTCAAAGATCTTTCAATGACGTGGGAAGAAACCCGGAGTTTGAACCCTTTATAGATAGATAGATAGATAGATAGATAGATAGATAGATAGATAGATAGATAGATAGATAGATCTGGTGGCTGTTAATAGACATTTGCTGATTGATGAGTGGACGGAATGATGAGTTATTGTAATTTGATTAGTGATAAGGGATAAGATTAGGTTTTTTATCTTTATATTTGTAGACTTTGGTAAGCGTGTTGCAAAAATAATAACAATAGTATAGTAGACCTGCAAGCAGAATAACTATGGCAAAAAAGCAAAGATATTATCAATAGTAATAGGTGCCTTGGAGATAATCCCATAATATTTGGAGTGCCACTTGAATATCATTGGCATTGATAAAATCACTATCTGGCAATGGTAAAAGCACCTTTAACACCATCAAACAACAGCATCTGCCTATCCCAGTTCCTCATAGGTGAATAAAAATGCCAAATCCAGACTAAACATATGGTTGACTGTGCAACCAACCATAATATACTGGTCAGAATATAAACCTGACCAATGGTATGCTGTCCATACCATTGGTCAGGTTTATATTCTGACCAATGGTATAGACAGCATAACAAAAAGTTACGGGCAACACAATCCTAAGATGAACAAGCTGTATACTATAACAGCAGAAGTGGAGATAACAGCCTAAACTGTGTCTGGAAAGGCTCTGAATATATTCAGTCTGTACATTATAGCAAATTTTGAAGTTGTTACTTTGGTTATTATTGCTGGAACCCTTTGAAGCTCCTCTTTACATGCATTTACAGATGAGCCACTTGAGGCTGAGAGTTTCTTAACAAAACATGGCAAGTGCCTGTTCAAGAGTTTATGTGAACCCAGAACTTCCTCAGCTGAGGAACCTGCAATTACTGATTAAGTTAACTTATTTTCCTTGAGAAATAGGACAACATTCCTAAATTTCTATCTCTTCTAGTAGTAATACTGTTTCTCCTCATTGTAAGGCAGCCATCTCAAATTAAGTCAGGTTTCGTCTTGTGGTCACTTTTAGATCTCTGGTGTTCTGTTGACCAATCGCACCCACAAGAGTTTTTCCACGCTCTTTCAGGAAGAAGGGCAGCTATGAACACATGGAAGGGATGTTCTTTGTTCCACTGATGCTAATAAAGAAACCACTTGGCATAAAAGTTCCAACTTCCGTGCATCATAGCACTTGAAAGATGTAGAATTCAGTTATGCAAATGTTAACTGTCATTTGAACTAATTGTGTGAACTTGCCTTTCAAGCGCTGAGGAAGAATGTTTAGTTTAGTGGCTTTTCTGCAGCCGCATAAAGAATCCAATCGAACTTAGTTTAGAAAATAGTATATGCCAGATTCCAGATCTGTGGTCAAACTGTATATTAAAGCTGTCTTTTTAACAGATGAGAAAGAAGAATGTGACTTTGGGGAAAGCTATCTTGTTTCTCTGGTCTGTTTTTTTTCCCCCTCAACTCAAAGACAAATGTTTAGTCTGCTCATTTCAGAAACAACCATAATTTTCATCACATTGATTGCAAATGGTAGAATAGATCATGAGGTCCTGGTGCGTGATTCATTAAGCCACTAGCAGCAAGTGCTAGGTTAAAGATGAAATAGCTACAGGTACACAGTGAATACATGCTAAAATTGAAAATAACTCCTTGCTCTATTTAAAAGGAAAATTTCAAGGGAATGTTTATTTGGAAGCTCTAATTAGCCTCTCCACACTGTGTTTTGATTTCTAGCAAAACCACAGTTCAAACACTTAATGGATGCCCTATTCCTCATCAAAAAGAATATCACCGTAATTCCTAACAATATTTCATGTATCTGCTCACTGTGGGGCAGCAAAGCTTTAAGCCTGATTCACATGTTAGAACTTTCATACTGTTAAAATTCCATGAGCTGAGAATATTGAAGAGATTCCAAACCTTACCATGTTCATTGTAGACCCACCGCAATGGTAGGAGAAATGGGTCTACAATGGGATATCTGTTATACTCATGATGGCTCTCTCTCCAAATCTCCAATCAATTTCTGTATGTTAATAAGGATGAAGTCCTCTAGGAATAGGGCATCCATTAAGTGTAAGGGTCTCCAACCCCCAGTCCATGGACCGGCACTGGGCCATGTTATGCCAGAAACTGGACCATGCAAACAAGTGAAGCCCCATCCACAGGGGCAGCACGTGAAACCACGCCCCTTCCGATCCACAGAAAAAACTCTCTCCACAGAACCAGATTCCAAACAGTTTGAGGCTGCTGCTCTAGTGTCCACCTCAACCCTTTCAAAAGAGAAAACTGCACAAGAAAGTCAAGAACTCATCTGACATCTTGTGTTGTAGTTGGGGATGGAGATTCTAATGAGCCAGGAGATTCTTGGTTAGTAAGATAGATAGTGAGACTTGATGTCTTGGGGCTGTACTTTTAATTTATACTCCCTTTTAGCACTGCCCATAAGACACAGGAAGAACATGTGATTTTGGTAGCACCAGACCACCAAGCCAGCCTTTAACGCATGGTATTTTTTTACTTAACTTGGAAGGCAATAAAACTTTGGATCCACCACCCCCCTTGACTAAATTTATGCCGTTCCTTATTCATAACCATTAACAGTTTGTGGAAAGTTTATTACTCTAAATGGAGACAGTCTTGGGAAGAAGCTGGTTTGGCTGGGTAAGTAAAAAAAAATAAAAAAAAAATCAGGTTCCAGCCTAGGAGATACAAAGTAGATGATTTAAAGAAATATGTATTTGAATCTACCCTCTGAAAGGGACTTCCCTTGCTTACATATGAGCGTTTTGTGGGTTCTATTTAGGTGGCCAGGATTTGGGAATTTGTCTAGAAATAGAAAACAGATTAGCAGGAATAAGATAAAGGATTAAATACAACCAGCAGGCAGCCACATTTCTGGAAAGACACAGATGCAGAGAATTAAACTTGCAGAGTTGGGATATTAGAAGTCGGAAACAAAACCCCCGAATCCCAGAGGGCTTTTATGAGCACTTGGCTGAGCCATGGGTGGGATGTTAATTGTTCCTTTGTGTGGCAATGACACCTCAAATGTCCTCTGTGCTATCCTTTTTTCTTGTATTTCTTTTCCCCGCACTCCCTAGCCCTTTATTCGGCAGTCAGGAAACCATCTTTTCCAATCACTTGGATTCCTGCAGTGAATATTGAGCTGGCTCTGCGGATACATCCAGATGGGATGACTAGTGAGAAGCGGTGCCTCAAGTCTTTCATAGTGATCCTTGTTTCGTGTTTGTTGAATTGCTTCTAAAGAATCAGAAGACTCTTTTTTTTCCCAGACCAAGTTTGCTCTAGTTTACAAAGGTTTGCTGTACTCTCTGATAGCAGCGATTGCAAATTTTGACTAGCTTCCAGTTCCTCTTTGGAAGGATGACTCAAGTGCCCCATTCATATATTGTTAGCATGCATCGCCATTCTCACTGGTCATTGTTAGCTCAACCTGAATTGATGCAAGTGGTTGCAGACCTCCATAGTTTGAGCTTCCAACTAATTAACTATTCTTTTTTTGCTTTAAAGGTAACAGCACAGGTGTTTCAGACCAAGATGCTTTTCCAAAAGTAATTTCAAACTTCTCCTACTGCTCTGTCCCTGCAAGTTTGCAAAAAAATGAAATCTAGAAAAATAATCATACATTTTTTGAGATTCGGGAAACCAACCTACACATGGAAATTTACAGAAACAATCATACATTTTTGAAGAATTGGGAAACCAATGTATACATAGTCAGGAAGCTTTGTAGGGCCAAAGTTGCAACTGATTTATTTGTTAGTTGGTAGCTGTGATGATAGGATGATGTCCCAGAAAAACATCATCCTTTTTGGTCCTTTTTCCCATTTAACATGATAGGGAATTTAAATTTTCCTCTACATTGCTTTACATGTACACTGAGAGCTTCTGCACCAGAGACAAATTCCTTGTGGGTCTAATCACACTTGGCCAAATAAAGTACTCAGTTCCGTTATATGGTTTAAACCTAATGGAATCTTGATAAATTTAACTTTCTGGCGACAGAATTATTATTATTTGTTTATTTAATTATTGGTGATTTGGGCATTCACCACTGGTTTAAATAAATTTACAATACACCCTTTTCTGAAGCAAAACTCACCCATATTTTGTGCAGCCAAATCTCTGATCAGGGAGGTGGGGAAAGGCCTGTCATTTTCCCCCTGGAATTCCTTTATAAGTTTGCGGGAGTATAGGGTGATGTATCTTCTGTCTGGAATCCATTATATAAGTTTAATAAATAAATAAATAAATAAATAAATAAATAAATAAATAAATAAATAAATAAATAAATAAATAAATCTAACCAAGTTTGTGTAATTAATGAACAACCTATGAGGAAGTAAGAATTATTACTTAAATTCAGCTATTTTCTTCCTTTGCAGACACCATTTCTTAGGTATGATTTCAAAGGACATTGTTAAGGCAAGTTAAGAATTCCCAGTTAACTACAGCCCTCTTTTTGTGTTCCTCTCCCATAGGTCCACTCTGCATATTTACACCACAAACTCATCTTTTATTATCAATATGACATTGAAAATTCAAGAAGAATCTCCCCTTTGAGTTCCGAGAAAGGAAGGGTTATCTCCCTTTCCTTGAATGAAGATGAAAGGACTGATCTGACATGGGAGTTTGGGGTAGCTTCTGTGTGTTTATTACAGGTAGTCCTCAACTTACAGCCATTCATATAGTGACCATTTGAAATTACAATGGCACAGAAATAAGGGACTTAGTTATAGTTTTCATGCTTACGACCAGAGGTGGTATCCTACCGGTTTCCTCTGGTTCCCAGGAACCAGTAGTGCTGATTAGGGGTGATTCAGCGAGCAGGCAAAAACCACCCCTGGCTGGCCCCACCCACCTGTCCCCTTCTGTGCATGGGCACGTATCCCCACACGCGCCCGGCTTTTGGAGCCCAGGAAAGCCTGCTCTTCGGAGCAGAAATACATCTGAACAGTGGCTTCCCTGGGTTCCAAAAGCCAGATTTCAAAGCTCTGCTAAATCACATGGCAGAATGAGCAGCCATGCAATTTAGAAGCAGAGCTCTGCTTTTGAACGCTGTCTGTCTGATCGCTCCGTTGTTTAGATTTATTTCAATTTATATACCGCCCTTCTCTGGTAAACACCTCCGCCTCTGCCACAGCAAACAATGGAGCGATCAGACAGACAGTGTTCAAAAGTGGAGCTCTGCTTCTAAATCGCGTGGTTGCTCGTTCTGCCGCGTGATTTAGCAGAGCTTTGAAATCCGGCTTTTGGAATCCAGGGAAGCCACTGTTCAAATGTATTTCTGCTCCGAAGAGCAGAAATACATCGAAACAGTGGCTTCCCTGGGCTCCAAAAGCCAGGTGTGCATGGGGATGTGCGCCCCCACACACACACACCTACAATTTAGTGAACCAGTGGTGGGATTTATTGAATCCCACCACTGCTTATGACCATTGCATCATCCCAGTGATCACGTGATCAGAATTCGGTCACTTGGAAACAGACATATATTTATGACAATTGGGCCATCATATGGTCCTGTGATGACCATTTCTGCCAGTTTCTGACAAACAAAGTCAGTGTGGGAGACCAGATTCACTCAACAACCACATGATTCATTTACCAACTGAATTGATCTACTTAACAACTAAGGTAAAAAAAAAAAAGAGTACTACAATGGGGCAAAACTCACTTAATAACTGCCTTCCCTAGCAACAGAAATTTTGGACTCCATTGAGGCGGTAAACCTGCATATTAAAAGTATATCTTGGTTTAGCAGATTTGAGTGGTGCAGTGGCCTAGAGGTGGAGCTCTTACTTTATATGTCATAATCAGGACATTGTGAGTTTGATCCTAGGTAGAGGCAGGTATTTCTTTCTCCGGGCACAATGAGAATATATCTACTGTGAACTCCACATTGGTGACAGGTAAACATTTGGCTCCATTCAGATGCCCTGAACCCATGGGATTACAGGGTCATTAAAAGACAAAAAAAACCCTTTGCTTAGAGGATTTGTAGTAGTCTCCTTACACTTTTTAATCTTCTTATGCTTTTGCTTTTTCTCTGAAATGTTTTAAGTGTTTTTGCAAGAATACTTACAAGAATGTACTGATTGATTTTTTTTGCAAATATGGTATTTATTGGTTTTATTAGTTTGTGACTTTGGCATTTTGGTTAGAAATTGTTGTTTATTCTTTTCTTAAGTACTAAAATTAAAACATCAAGTCTCCATGTCAAACTCAGCTCCTGATGACCTCATGGACACGGACATGTAATTTTCTTGGTTAAAGTACAGAATTGGCTTGCCAATACCTTCTTCTTAGAGGTTTGCTTGATCTCCCAGTTCAGCAAACAAGCTTGAAATTTATTTTAGTCTCCCAACTAAATACTAACCAGTTTCAACCTTTCCAAAACAGTCAAGGGGTGAAAGTGGCATCTGATTCCTCAATTCTTACAGCATTTTTATCAATAGATAATTCTGGTGGGGGGGTTTTAAATCATATATGTTCAGAAAACATGGTTATGAGTTACTGTTGGCTACCTTAGAAAAGAAAAGTAGGTGCAAATATTAAAAGAGATGGAAGAAAGAAAAGGAAAAGTTATGCAATGTGATTGGATAGATTTATGCTGTGAAAAATGGCTTTGTTTAAATCAAACTTAGTCCAGTTTGCATTAAAAGTAACCACAGAATACATTAAAATAAACAAAACCATGCAAAATCCTAAAAGTTAATTTTAGAATTGGAAACTGCTTTGAAAGCCCTCTATTCTATCTCCATGCTTGTCAGCACAACATTAATCTACTGTAGCTGATTTTTAGTTATAACTAGCAATTCATCCCATGATTAGAGTACTGCCAATTAGTGGTAATGTATTTTGTATTTACAATCATATCACATAAATCGTGCACAAGCTATTTCATGAAAGCTATGCAAATTTTTAAATTCTAGGTTTAACATGTAAACTGATCTTGCTGAAAGCCTGTGATTTTACAGTGATTTTTCTTTTCTGGTACAGATCAAACTCCTATAAAATTTGCCTATTTAAGCAAATTGGAAGGAAACTTGGTTCCTAAGTATATCTTTAAGCCCTAAGAATTTGTGTGCTTGTGTATATGTGTGTGTGTGTACACTGCAAGAAAAAGAAAACATTTCACCTTGTTATGTTTTTAAAAGTTTTAGTTGAGGCTGATTATTCATTAAGTAACTTGTTATAAAACACCTTGACTTTCTTTTCTGCTAGCTAGCCCCTTTCTCTCATAAATAATCCCTGTTCAAATTAACTAAATTGAGAAGAAATCTAGCTGGCAAAAACATTTCTTTGGCTGATCTTACATACAGCTTTGCTTTGAGCCAATCATTCCAGCCTTTTTTTTCAACAAGGAAACCTAACCATAATCTTCAGTAACAGAAGGGGAGGGGGAAGCGTATTGTTGACAGTTAATATAGACTGAAGAGTTGGAGTCACTGTACAGGTCCCTTACAACTCTCCCCTAGCTCTTCTAGCACAGAAAAGAATGTTATTATACAAAACATACTTTGACTGACTAGAGGTCTCCTCTTGTAGCATTAACTCCCTGAATATCCATTGAAAAGACCCTTGCAGCAGCATTTCAGCAGGTTTAATTGAATTCTTCATACCTTTTTTTTTTAAGTTTCATTCACATTTCTTTAATATTACATAAATGTTCTGTTATAAGAAGGTATTGAATCAATAGGCTAATTCATCTTAACCTAATTAGGGGCAGGGGAGTTGTAGTACTTATTAAGGGGGGAAACAAATCCTAATTCTGAAGTGAATCTGCACTTTTCCTTCCAGGCTCTTACAGGGAAAGGTTGCTTCTTCTTTTTTTTCTGAGGTTCCATGGTAAAACCACCAATAATATGAAAATAAACTACACCTGGGGCAATCCAATATTGTACTAACAGTCTGTCTCTGATTAACCCCCTTTATCGCTGCATGCATCGTATTAGTTCGTTTCAAAGAATTCACAGAGAAATTCAGACTTCAGCCTTAAAACAGAAAGTAAAAACACAGCTGATTCAAATTACTCGCTGACCACATGCACTGGGTTAAGTAATAAAATATGGAAGCAGTAAGATATGTAATGCTTTATTAAGCTATCTCAGATACAACAGCATGCATACCAATTATGCCTGCAGGCTACTGAATGCCTAAGTAAAAGTTGTGCTAGGCCACCCAAATAGCTAAACCGAACCTGTTCTTCAGTTCGCAAAATAGACATCTATAAATAAAAAGCAAAACGCTACAAAAACGCCTGTTTGGGCCAAACTGCCTGGGAAGTTCACATGTTCATCAAATGTACATCGTCTTAACACAGGCCTACTCTACTTGGAATTGTTTGAGACTTTTTAAAAAAAATAAAAAATAAAATCTGTTCCTGTTGTGGTTTTAAGCCTTGCTTAGGGCTCAAAGTTTATGAATGTTCAAATAAAAGTTTGAAGATTAAAAATGAAATAAAGACCAGAAAGATGGGTGAAATTGAAGGGGGTGTGTGGGTGGGAGGCAGGGAAGCAACCGAATTGCCTGTGCTCCTTATCAAAGTCATGTGTTTGTATTACATGTGTGTGTGAGACAGAGAATACATAATGTATGGATACTGTGTGTGTAAACACCCGCAGACGTACTTGTACAGAAACTGACAAGTAAAATCATTTGCCCATTTACTGCCTAAACAAACAGAATGTTTCTGCTCTTGGGCTCTTGTGCATATACAATTGAATCCAGTAAGGGTGGGAGGATCAAAGGGCAGGTCTGATCATAATACTGGAATTGACAATTTACGGGCCCCTTTTCATAAACGAGAGCTGCAAATGTGGATTTAACCAGATCAGTGTGTTCAGGCAGTTGTTTCTGAATTACTTTAAACTAACACAAAGCCGTTTTACATTGTCCTCCCAATCGTGTGATGCCTTAGCATGTAAACTTAGACTAGTAAAACAGAACACTACAGAGTGTGCAAGGAAAAGATTGTAATAAACAAAGCAAAACGACGTGGGCTCTTTTTTACTCCAAAAATCCAGCTGAAAGACGTATTGTCAGAGTGTTACAACAGAGGAGAGACTTTATAAATGAAGGGTCAGATGTTAGACATGACTCTTGAAACAGAACACAGCATGTTCTTCAGCGGGGTCTGGTAAATGTGGAAGTCAACAGTGACTGCAAAACTTAATTAGGTATTAAGCAAATTCAGGGAGGATAAGGCTATTAGTGGCTTCTAGTTATAATACAGAACAGCTATCATAGTATCTGTTGTATAAAGGCAGCACAATTCTGAGCAACACTCATTGGGGATCCTAAGTTGTTGCCCCCAAGGTGTTCCTGTCCATGTACAACAACGTGTAGTTATACAGCCTGGAATCATTGAGATCAGGATTTCAGGTCTGGAAACAATCCTTTGCTAACCAATAATCTCAAAATCCAATCTGAAACATACAAAGGAAAGAATTGATCAGGAACTTCACTACAACCTGCAGGGTATTACAAATGAAAATGCCTTGATTTTTATATCAAGGTGGTACCAATTCATCCCATATTCTGAATTCAAAAAGCTGTTTGATTCATCGGAAAGATACTATTGAAGTCTCTTCTACAGCTCTGTGCTAATAATGCATGCATGTGACTGTGTCTTATCTGAAGGGTTTTTAAGAGGATCTTTGATTTGAGGAGTGGGCAAACTGTGACCCTCCACTTCTTGCTGAATTCCTTCCCTCCCTCACAATTGCACTTGATGGCTGAAGCTCCTGAGAAGAGTAGGTCAGGAACACATATGAAGATCCACTGGCTTCCTACTCCCACACTTTAAAGAAACAGAGTTCAAACACCAGAACCTTACTAGGGGAGAGCCAACTACACATACCAAACTGCAAATCAGAATCCTACCACTTAAGTCCTTTTTAACCATTTCAAGGCAAACCTGCATCCTCTTTTGTGATCCTTAATTCTGCATTTCCTTTTTTTTAAATAATGCTAAAGATGATGCTTTCTGGCACTCAGAGTATTGTAGTGTGGCAACCAGCATAGGCTCCTTCTCGGTTTAATATATTCAAAGGGACAGCTCTTCAAAAAAAAAAGAAAAGAAGAAGTATATCTTCAAAGATTGTACAGCCTGTAGTTGGTGATGACCAAACAGGGCTCTCTGGCTGTAGTTAGTTTGTTGTTTACAACTTTCTGTCATTCCCCAGCCAGGGAGTTGAAGTCCACACATCTTCAAACTGCCAAGGTTGAGAAACACCAATCTAGATAATCTTTTGTCTACCTTTCAGCCCTACCACTCTATGGTTCAAATGTACAGGGAAGGAATTCTGTTCCAGTTATGTTTGCTGGAAGGCACTCCCAGCCCTGCCTATGGTCCCTGGAGATCGCTTGTTCACCTCTTTCCGGCAAACGCTCTAAGGAATAGTTCAGTGCCTTTTCCAAGGCCACACAGGGAGCAGCTAGCCTAGCCAGGATTAGAGGAATTCAGGAATACTGGCTGTCAGCCCTATCTGCTAAAAGAATTCCCTTGTCACTGAAGAAATTTGGGAGGTAGGGGTGGGGTGGGGTGGAATAGGGTACATATGGTTTCTGACAAGTGTCCCAGAGGATCACACTGGGTGGGTTTTCCAAATAAAGAGCAGCAGCCTGTTAGGAGAACAGAAATTGCCACTGACAGACAACCGCCAAGCTTACAATAGCAAGTTCAGCAAATGATTGCTCTCTTGCAATATAGTTATAAAGAGTTGTTTGTTTTATCATCTTTATTTGAAACAGATTAGGCCGAAGAAGAACTTCTGGAAAGTGGTTTTTAATCAAGATGCCTGGAATTTGATTAGTTGTGCTTTGCAATCGGCAACAGGGTCATTCTCAGGGGTGGGCAACCTGCAACTCTCCAGATGTTGCTGAATGTCAACTCCCAGGAGGCACAGCCAGCAATGTCAGTACTGAGGCATGCTAGGAATTATAATTTGATAACATCTGGAGGGTCACAGGTACTCACCTGTATGCAACTAAAGATACATCTTACAGAAGACGTTTTCAGTACTGATATCATGAAACAGGATAGCTGGTTCTATCTGCGAAATAGCCACAGAGTATTGTTGACTTGCATCAATTGCACACATTGGAAGTGTTTGTCTTTGTATGGGTGTTTGTGTGTCTTCAAGTAGAACTTCAAGGACTGATTAATTCGTGTCAGTTATGAATAGGCTGAATGCATATTGTCCAATATGAAAAAGCACACAGATCGGCATAGCATATTCCAAGCTAATGTTTATGAGGAAAGGTAGAAATAATTTAGAGAGGACTGCAAATTTGACCCTAACTGGAAGTTTAGACGTTGGGTGTCCTGCATGGTCAGCCTGTAACCTAGATCCCTGCTGTCTTGTCTCTTGATCTTTGAACTAGAGTGGCATCGGTCAGCAGGCGTATGTTCTCCACAAAGGACACTCCTGTAATTGGAGTTCAGAGTAGAGCAATTCTCTGAGCAGAGCTTTCACAGGCTTTGACAATGTTGGACTATTGTTGGACTATTGCTGTAAGTGAAAACATTGTTCTGAAATGGCAACAGGTCATGATCACATCAAAGCCAAATAGCTCTGCAAAAACTAACAATACAGAGATAAGTAGTCTGTGTTCATGCTTTCTTTTTATAACTCTTTGTTGAGAAAAAAAAACTCATATAGTTCTACCAATAAAGATCTTTAAGATCACATTTTTCTCAAATGGTTTATTACAGTAGTAGTAGCAGCAGCAGCAGCACAGTAGTAGTACAGTAGTTGTAGTATTTGTTTTTAAAATATCACCTACACAGTCCAAAGATTTAAAATTGGGGAAGAAGACTGACTTCAGAGATGTAATGGCTGAGATATGCAACCTACATCTGAGATCCAAATGTATTAAGATGTGAACAGTGATTTTAATCCTCATTTTGGAATTAATTCAAATCAGGATGCAGTTAATTTTATTTCTGTTTTCATTGTAATTTATGCCATTTTATTAACAAACTACTCTTATGGATCTGGCCCATTTTTCAGAACATCATCTGACTGTAATGCCGCTTTCTTAATTAGTATACTTTTAAAATCTTGGGACAAAATGGGAAGAAATTTGCCGCAATAATAGTCCAGAATAAATTGGACCAATTGCAAAACTTATTTTATTAATTCATATTATATTTATATCTACATTATTTTAAATGCTTTAATGCCATGTTCATCCACACAAGCAGGGGCATATAGTAATCATTAAAAAGAATCAAGCATTTAATGCAATAATTATGTTGGGTATATCATTCCCCTCTCTACCAAATTGTTTCTTTCACTGAGCAGAATAAAAGGAGGATCCCCTGGTGTCCTGCTCTCCATATCTATTCTGCTGTGAGTGTATACAGGTAGTCCTCAAATTATGAGCACAATTGGGCCCAACATTGCTGTTGCTAAGTGAAACATTTGTTAAGTGATTTTGCCCTATGTTATGGCCTTTCTTTCCACAGTTGTTGAGGGAATCACTGTATAAATTACTCAAACTGATGTTAAGAGAATCTGACTTCCCCAATGATGTTGCTTGTCGGAAGGTCACAAAAAGGGATCACATGACCCCCAATGTGGAGACAAAAAGCTTGCTCAGTGGCTGGCAAACCACACTGATCTTTCCTGAGTCAATCCACATCTTTGTGACTAGTAAAAGGTCACATAGGCACAAGCATGTTTGCAGTAGTACTTCAGAACTAATTAGATCTGAGTTATATACATTAGCACAGCATGAGTCTATCTAACCAATCTGCTAAGTGTAAATATACCTTTTGTTACTAATCAACTAGCTGAA
>JANHFR010007778.1:161174-173833 GCA_032468015.1 Mimophis mahfalensis | reverse complement strand
ATGTAAGCCGCCCCGAGTCCTTCGGGAGAGAGGCGGCATATAAATTCGATTAATAAATAAAATAAATAAATAAATGAAATAATGTTATGAAATTATGCTGATTGATATAAGAAAGCCCATAAATGGTATTTACTTTGTATTAGATATATAGGGAACAATTCTATAATTTGAGTTTTTTAAAAAAAAAATATGGTGTAATATTTTATATAATGTTTAGAATTTGATTTTTAAGAGATGCTTAAAAATAAAACAATTAATTTTTGAATTAATGTGATAAAAATTTATGCTATATTAGATGAGCGTGAAGCCCAAACGGCTGTGTTTGTATAAAAAGTATATATGTGAGGGGAAAAATAATTTAAAAAAACAGTGAGGTGGGGAAGAAATTTCAGTTCCACAGCAACAGGCCCCAGATTTTTTTATACATTCTTTACATTAGCAGATTTTTGATAACACAACTAAAAAAAATGGTTGTGTTTTAATGCATTGTCAAGCTAACTTGAGGGTATTTAAAAAACAAATAAAAACAAGAGTTTTCGTGGTATATAGATTTCTTGATATGAATTGTATCTTCTTCTTGATTGTATTGTTTTGTGCTGGTTTTAAGTGTTGTATGCCACCCAGACTCATTATGAAGTCTGGCAGCTTTTTAAATCTGATAGTTTTTTTTAAAAAACCTATAAATATTATGCCCTGATTTTCTTTTGTAAGGACCATTTGCAATGGAATAAATTTAATAAAGGCAAGACTAAGGCATTTGCAAAAGGGACAGAAAGCTTATCTGGAATAATGGTGGGGGCAGAGTCTACAGTTGGGGGTGGCATTTGTCACATTAAATCCCTTTATATCTGTGTGTTTCAAGCTCCAAGGAAGTGAATGCTTCAATATCTTACCTTTCTCCAAATGGGCAAAGGAACTATCAGCTACTTTTACATTAAGGGAACTGAATTCATCCTCACTGCAGTTAAAAATGCTGAGGCCAACACACAACATTTCACTTCTAGGGAATTTAACTGAGTCCATGAATTAATTCTACTATGGTTCAGTCCACATTTGAGAATACTGCTCCAGGTGTCACATTGTGACAATCTTCTTCACGTGGGATTCATCAAAATTGAAATAGGGATAGATCACCTTCTTTAATCATGTCAGAATTAATATTTGGCTATAGGTGAGCCCCCACTAACTTGGATAGACAGTTATAAAGGTAAAGGTAAAGGTTCCCCTCGCACATACATGCTAGTCATTCCGAACTCTAGGGGGCAGTGTTCATCTCCGTTTCAAAGCTGAAGAGCCAGCGCTGTCCAAAGACATCTCCATGGTCATGTGACTGGCATGACTAAAGGCCGAAGACGCATAGAACACTGTTACCTTCTTACCAAAAGTTGTCCCTATTTTTCTACTTGTATTTTTACATGCTTTTGAACTGCTGGGTTGGCAGAAGCTGGGACAAGTAATGGGAGCTCACTCCATTACACAGCGCTCGGGATTTGAACTGCAGAACTGCTGGCTTTTTTGATCGACGAGCTCAGCATCTTAGCCATTGAGCCACCGTGTCTCTTAGACAGTTATAGGTCTTCCTAAAATATCTTAGACGATAAGCAAATACAGTTGCTATGAAAATTGATATGAATAGCTCAAGACACAGGTTTCATGAATGATTTTGCGTATGGAAGCTCAAACTGAATATAGAATTTATTCTAAAGCTGAGTTTAAGTAACTAGAGGAGTGTCCTTAACACAGATGCTTTGAACTGTTTAATGTATTTAATTCCCAGAGTTTTCTTGCTATTGTGCTTCTTTGCCTTACTCTCAGCAGTTCCAGAGTCTATGTGCTGATAATATCCATCTTTATGGACTGGATTTAATCACAACCTTAAGCTCTATTCTAAAGCAGTGTTTATACAGTTTCCTGTAATAGGTTGATACTTTTATTAAACCTTTTCCTGGGTAACCAAATACCTGTTTTACCATTTCTTTTGTCTAAGAAGGACTCAAAAATGCTGTGTAATATGACCACATTTTCTGCAATAGATTGCAGAATTCGTCTACTGTTAAAGGTTGATTAATTTCTGCATTCACATAATATGTTGAGTCTTGTGATCTTGCCGTGAAATGGGACAGGTTTACTGTATACCAAACCCTAAAAAAAAAACAAAAAAAAAACCAACCAACATTAACCAAGCTTAGCATACGTACTTTATGAATGCATCATTTATGTCTTTGCTGATCTGATTAAGCACATTTTCTGAACAAGGCCAATGGGTCACACCAGTCAGTCATGATGGAAATTTGACCCCAAAGAATCATGAGACAAAGCTTTCATTTGCTGTTTCTCCATGGTACAAAATGTCTCACGGTAGATCTGGTTCTAATCTAATAAAAATGAGATAAGAGCAGTGGCATCATAGCACACCCATGTCCTGATGCTTTCACCTAAAGATTACTGTAGCCATATATTCCCGTCTGTATCCTTTTTTGTACAGTGAAATGAACAGGCAGCAGACACACAGAAGCAGCTGTGTTTGATTAGGACTCAGAAAATCACCTACATGGAAATATTTTTCCTCCTAAGGATTGTTGAAAATGTAGCTTTATTATAAATATGCAGGAATACTTGTTGTGATCTGAATTTTATGGGAACTGGCTTTGAATTCCTGCATTTTCATGGGGAAGCAATCACTGAAGGCTCAAGTGATGATTTTTTTTAAAAAAAATGATTACAGACAGTAGGATTAATGTTTGTTTATAATGACATATAGCATTGTTGAAACCTGGATAACATCCAGACACATACAGCAATGTGCAGAAAGTTAGCAGGAGATCAGATTTAATGTTGGGAGCATTTTAAACAGAGAACTATTATTGGGTTTTTAAAATAGTATAAAAATATATTTCTCTGGCAATTAAGTTTAGTGTATTCTGAAAATTGTATTTCTTTGTAGATGTAATCTCTGCCTAGAGAACAAAATATATTTAGGTGTTCCAGATTGGCTGGAGGAGATTGTCTGCTTCTTTTCATTTCAGTTACGTCTTCTATGTCTTCTAGATGCAGGCCATCTGTACCAAATAATCTAACAGAAGAAGAATCGTAACTCTATTGACACCATAAATACATTTAATGTTGTGTTCTAGCAAACAAAGTGTAGGAGCTGATGGGAACATTTTTAAAAATAATGGTAAAGGCCTTTCTAGTGATTTCTATCACTGCAAAGTCAAAGTTATACCATCCCCAAATAACCAGGAGTATGGAAAGCTGCCTTTTAGATACTGTGTGTGGTCTTCATTCTGGCCTTATCACAATCTCCCCATATTACAACTCTGCGCTGCATGGTAGAAATTAAACACAGGCAATGCTGGAATTCACAAAATAGCATTTTACATGTCACAATTATTTTATTTCAGTTTCATGTCCTATGGAAAGGTCTGATAACCGTAACAGGTTATTTTTTTCAACTCAAATGGTCAACATGGTTGCAATTTGCATGATCTATACTTAGATTCTTTGGATATGAGTAAAGTAGAAACTGAAACATTGGAGCATGTTTAATTCAAAAGCCTTCAGCAGAGTCTTCAAAAACTCCTCCAAAACTGCAACCCAATTAATGTTTCTTTCTCCTTCTGGTGCGCTGAAAGTTGCAAATAGATGATTGGAAATATTCGTCAATTATGTTTAGTAATTAAACAAAGAGAAGCATAAATCAATTATCATGGCTATGAAACAAAATCAGATGTAATTTTTATTCTGGTCCCACTCATTTTCAAATGTGTCACATATAGTTCTCTTAAAAAGTTGTACAAATATGTTGTAAGACAGTGCCTATATTCAAAATAAAGTGGATGGTAAATTACCAGAAGATTGAAAAATATTTTAATCTGTTTTCATTTTATAACTGAGTGAAATGAGTACTTAACTGAAGGTAATAGAATACAAGAAAGGTGTAGAAAGAGCATTGATTGGGAGTAGAATGCCATTAACATTTTGTTAAACTCTTCAATTTAAAATCGGAATAAAATCATAGGAATATCTGTGCTGGGTAGGATCAAATGCCTATCTTGGCTTTGCCCACTTAATATACTATTTATAGGTTTTTATCTGTAAACTGTCCATAGAGTGAGATAGTGCCATAATTTGATAAATAATTAAATTAAAATTTAAAAAACTAGTCATCCACATTTTAGGTATGTTGCATAAACCCAGCCTGTTAATTAAATGTATTGTTCAATTGATTATGTAATCCTAGAAAATAGAGGTATACATAATTTTAGCTACGCAACCACAACTTTAGCCCAACATTTCACTGCCTCAGTGTCCAGTCAGATACTGTCAGGCACAAATAATTAGGAACAGGACCCAAGTTCAAGGCACAGAGGAGTTTATTATTGCTACCTGTACACAAGAATCTGATGTAGTAATGGTCAAGGCAAATTGGTGCTAGATAAGAGTTAACAGAATTCACAGGAAGCTGGAATAAGATGTCTTGTGACTGCATTAGGATTCCAAACTGATGATTCATTTGACCCCACCTTCAGAGTCTGCCTGATCGTCTCCTACAAATATTGTACCCACAAAAGTGAAGAAATAGAACATGAAGGAATGGAATGTCCCACAATTTTTTTCATTGGACCTTCTGCAACTAAGATATGAGGTAATAGATTACTCACTAGTTGTCATGATAGCCTTATATTCCCTGACTTTATCTAAGAACCATTTGTATAGGAGGAGGTGGTGCTAGGAGTGACAGTGTGGGGGAATACAAATATGTGCATGAGGTTGGTTTCTGGGAAAGTCATTTTATATTTTTTAAACAGTTATGCAATAATGGTAAAATATGCTTTCAGTTACTATAGTCAGAGGGTTAAAAGGGTGAGAGCCACATGTAGACTAGGACTACTGGTTTCCCTGCCCTGCTTTAAAAGAAGAAATGGGAATTATATTTCAACCTGAAGATCAATTTACTTTAAGTAAGCATATGAATAGTTGCAAACGCAACTGAAATAGATAGTGATCTCACAATGAGCATCCATACCAGAGGTGGTATTCAACCAGTCTGGACCAGTTCTGGAGTACTGGTAGCAAAAATTTTGCGTAATTCAGAGAACTGGCAAAAACCACCTCTGGCTGGCCCTGCCCACCTGCCCCTGCCCTTTTCTGTCCTGTCCTATATTCCCTTGTTTTTTAGCTCAGCTGATTCATATGGCAGAGCAGATTGATGCACCTCAGCTGAGCTAAAAAATAACTCACATCATTAGCGCTGACATAGAGGACAGATTTTGAGTGCTATGCCTGCGCTACGTGAAGCACACTCTCATAGAACCAATCACACCACCGGCTGGCCCCACCCCACCCTATATATCTTGCCTTCACCACACAGCCCAGCTAATCTCCGCACCTCACTCACTCTGCTTACCAAAGGTAAGCATGCCACCTGCTCACCCTTCACCTTGGCCAGGTCAGGGAATGCGCCATTCCCCCACTCCAGCCTTGCCTTGAGCCTCTGCCCACATACCTAGGTTTACTTGCCCTGCACAACATCACTTCATTCAATCACAAATAGATGCCGCATCAGCGTTTTTTGGTGATTTGAGAGCTTGCGAACGCACGCAGAGCCAGGAAGAGGGCCGGGGCAGAGCAGCTGGCATCTGCTACACCCACCCCCCTCGGAAGGCCCCGGTGGCGGTGAAGGCAGCGAAGGTGGAGGTAAGGTAGCGAGGCTGGGGGGGGGAGTGGCAGAATGCTTTGGAAGCAAATTAATTCATTTCCAATGCATTCCTATGGCAAAAAAATTTTTGGCTTACAAATTATTCGAGTTCCGAATGTGCATTCGGAACGGATTAATTTTGTAAGTCCACTGTACATACATTTTCTTCAGGAGGGTCCTTTTCTAGCCTGATCCTTCAGGTCTTCCAGCAATGCATCTATTGCCACTGGAATTGAGCTTCATGTTGCTTAACCTTAGTCTCGTAATGCTAAACTATTGGTTAGCGCCATTTTCCTTTACTCTTGGAAATAGAAAGGGATGAAGACTAAAACCTAAGCTGAACTAGGGGGAAATAATATAGGAGAAAATAAAGATGTGAAAGTGAAATGTGTGTTTGATCTAATTGTTTTCCAAATACTAATTGTATTTGTATGCCTTGTGATCAGTTTACATTTTCTATAAAGGAGTCCTTTTGGTAACTTGTGTAGCAAAAGCCTTTTTTATTTTTACTTTTGCACTTTTTGAAGGATGGCTTTTTGGCCTTTTATGACATCCCATAGCCAGCTTGTTATCTGCTCTGACACAACTTTGGTCTGGTTTGTATTTTTCCTAATCTGTGGTCACATTTTAGTTAAGCTTCTGCTATAATGGTTTTGAATAACTTCCTAGAATCCTAAGAGATTTGCCCTCCTGACTTTTCTTGACAACTTTATTTTAATTAATCTTTCATTTTTGACAGGCCCCTTATTTTAAAATTAAATAGAAATATTACTGGATTTGTCAGTTACACATATGTCAGATTTGATATAGTGTGGTCAGTGTTCATAAGTAATTTAACAACGCTTACTATTATACACCAGATTTTCTTCAAAATTCTGTGAAAGGGATGTTAAACAGGTTCAAACTGAACATAACACTGGAAAGATGGGAAACCAGGTGAATCTAAAATTAGCAGATAAATTCAAGTGTCATAATGGCTCTTAGCAATGTGTGTTTGCTTAAGTTTCAAGCTTCTTAAATAATATATTATATGGTTAATAAAATTATATATAGAAGCTGGCAACTTAAGCAAAAACACACAGACACACATAAAATGGAGTAGAGTGGTGTGGAGTAGAATGGAACAGAACAGAACAGAATTCTTTATTGGCCCAAGTGTGATTTGACACACAAGGAATTGGTTTCCAGTGCATAAACTCTCACTGTACACACATACAACAACAAAGTGATAAGTCATAGATCATAAATCATAGTTACAATCATTAATCATAAGCAATATTATACACACACACCAACACACACACACACGTTCTGCCCATTCTTCAAATCTTTCCCAGTGAAGACCTGCCCTCCTTTTTTCCTTAAACTTTGAAGACTATATTTGAAACCAAACATAATCGGTACATGACTTCAGTTCAGACAAAAGAGTTCTATTTAATTGCAGTTTTCAAGATTTCATTATGAAACATTGCATTGTAACTTGAATCTACTCAGTTACTTGTTTTATGACAAACCATTTTTATCTTGATTCAGTTTGATGCCCAATCAGTGCTTGTAAAGCAGATTTATTTTATTAATGTTAACAATGTTAACAATAAATTCTACTAATTAAATTTCCTTCTTCCAACAATTTGTCACCCATTACTTTGAAGCCCCAGAAACTTCTGGCAATTGAGTTAAATTTCAAATAAAATGTATAAATCTAACATTTCCTAAACATTCCTGTTGTGACATATTCAGAAAATCAAAATCCCTTATTACACTCAATGAGCAAATGTATATATAATTCAACAACAAAAATACGAGTATAAAAGAGAATTATATCATATTCTTCTAATTTAGGGAGGGTCAAATTTTCCACCTTTCAATTTCCAAACATTAAGGGTGCTCAAAAGTTGTGACACACTTTGGTGATTATAAAGATGTTTTGATTACTTTAATATAAGTTAGATGTGCTTGGTAAGTAACTATATAAATATAACTTTTTAATGTTTTGTTTGTTTCATTTAACATTTATTAGTTCTGTTACAAAGACAGTTTTATCAATGAAAAGCTACATAATAGACAAAGCATTATAATCCAGTTATCTATTACAGTATGTGTTTTGCGTTTATTTGTGTGTCTTTGTGTGTGCATGTCTCTGTGTGTATATTAGAATTTAATGGAGCTCAGTTAAAAACAAGTAATGTCATTTTATCAAGGTAATATATTTATTGTCCCATTTGAGCCATGTTTCATTTCCAATGATTTCATGGACACATCAGCATTGTTGTTTTTGGCAACTGTATGGAAACAGATTGCTAGTCTTTACATTAAGGATGGGTTTTTTTCCTCCCACCCAAATTTGGACCATACCAAACCTTGCTTAGCTTCCTAGCTCAACCAGGTAAGCCAGTTACTGCCATCTGCTGCAGAAAAATGCTACGTTAAGGTTTAGATAACATCAAATGGTTAAAAAGAAAGAGTAGAGGATTCTGCTTAAAGTTCTTTTTTTCAGGTTCCCGAAACATTTTTCAAAATATATTTTGGAGAGTGAAAAAAGAGAAAAGCAACAATTGAACTCTTTGAAAAGGACCTTCTTTTAAAAATTAGAAAAGGCTACTAATTCCTATCTATTTCCTTCTATTATTTGTTTGTTTGTTTGTTTGTTTGTTTATCAAACTTTTATACTGCCCTTCTCCTGAAGGACTCAGGGTGGTGAACAATAAAAACACATATAATACAAAAATTAAAACAGGATTAAATCAATTAGTTCAATAAAGACAGACAACCCATTAAAAACACAACCACCCTACACTCACCCTCCCTCAGCCCAGGCCAGCCATCTGGAAGAGGTATGTTTTTAGTTCTCGCCTGAAGGAGTGGAGATCCAGGGCCATCCTCAGCTCGGGTGGAAGTTGGTTCCATAAGGTGGGGGCACCCACAGAGAAGGGTTTCCCCCTGGGTGTTGCCAGCTGACATTGCCTGGCCGATGGCACCTGGAGGAGGCTGACTCTGTGGGCTCGAACCAGGTGGTGGGGAGCTGATGATGGTGGCAGGAGGTGCTCCCATAAGTACCCCGGGCCATTGCCATAAAGGACTTTATACGGGGTATAAAGCACAATCTTATATATATATATATACTCAAAAATATGAATTATACATACAATACAATAATCTTTATTGTCATTGTTCTATACAGAACAACAACATTGAAAATCTACATCAATTTTACAAACCTAACAAAAAACAACTATACAAGAATACATGTCAACATACTACCCACCCCACATATACACATTTAAAATACATTTAACCCCCTAAAAAGCATTAAAACTCTAAAAATAAGTACAGAAGTTTCCTCAGAAACTGCATTCCACTCCATTCAAAGCCAAAATACCATACCATTCCTAGCCAACTAACACACACACCCCAAAAAATCCAAATAAACATCCACCAATCGCATGGTCTCAACCCAACCCAACTCAACCTCAACTCAGCCCAGCCCCCTATCTCTCCCAACTCCCCATCTAGGAAATCAATCAGGTCTTCAAGGGTTTGAAGCCAAATCTTGAGTAGCATATGGTACTCCAGAGGGAAGGCACAACTAAAGAAAAGCTCTATTTCCTAGATCCCGTTTGACCATCCCTAATAGATGGGATTCAGAACCTGCCATTTCTGCCAATTCAATGAAATAGGTGGAAAGAATGGGATTAATATGCCAGGACCTCAAGCCATATTGCACTTATAGGCAATCTGTTACAATGGCAACTGTGAGCAGAATTTCCACTGCTAAATAATGTAGTTGTGAAGCACAATTTTGTACCTTAGCAATAATAACCCTTATTATTAGTCCTGGTTGCTGTCATTAACTGTCATTAAACAGTAAACTTACTGTGCATCATTTAACCCACAATTGCTAGGCAATTTCCTCCTGGTTTCCCACAACCAAGTCAATCGAGAAGCCATTGGCAAGAAGTTCCAAGTCCCAGATGGTTCACAAACAGGCTTGGCAGGCCAATGGGTTGATGGAGAGCACAAGGGATACACAAGGGTGTGAGGTAGGTGAGACTTGGGGAGGGTGCACAAGGCTGGATGGACGTATATGATGGTGCAAGGGACAGGGAGGGTAAACAAGGGTATGAGGGAGGCATAGAAAGGCTTTGGGGGGGTGCATGAGGGTGGAAAGGAGGTAGTCGAGGGTCAAGGAAGGCATGCAGGCATGTGTGATTGGCCAGAAAGGTGCAAATGCAGAGAGTCTGAGTGACGATGCATGGGTGGGGAAGACATACCCAGTGATATGTGATCTCCCTTGTTGGCTTTTAACTTGGTTTTAATTCTGTTTTTTAACTTTGTTTTTAACAATAGCCTTCATATGACTCTATGGTTTTACCTGTAAACTGCCCTGAGTGACACAGATGAAATGGACAGCATAGAAATCTTATCAGTAAATGACTGAAACAAAAACCTGACTAGAAAGCTGAATGTGTAAATTTGAGAATAAAGAAAGCTAGCAAACACTGAAACTAAACTATTATTTCTTCAGAAGAACGATGAGAAAAGCCAATTTGGCATGTCTTGGAACAACAATATTGCATAAAGTGGACTACAAATCCCAGATTACTGAACATTCTTCAAAATGGGACCCCTCAATCTAATATTGACAGTTGGGATTTTTTTTAAAAAAAAATAGCTTTTAATGTTTGACCTATTGTTTTTATTCATTTTATCTGGTCCATTTGGTTCTAGCTATCCCTTGATATTTTTTATTTAATTTAATTAGTAAATTATCCTGCAAGTTCTTCTGAATGTGTAGGGGGAAAAAATATCATGAATAGACAGTTAAACCCATATTTTGAATGTTCTGGTCACAGGGTTGATAGTGTATTTTAAACACGATATTCCAGATGCCCTACCTCTGTTCCAACAATATTTGGATTCATGCCTTAATGTTAAATTTAAGAGGAATGCCTCCAGATACATAGAGGGAAGATAAAACAGTCAGGAAGGAGGATGAGTGGGAAGTTTCCAAGAGAAAGAAACAGAACTATATTTTTAAAATAAAGAGTATGTTTGTTTGATCATTCACTTTAATCATAAACTGAAATATGGTTTACGGTCATCGTCTTGTAAGACCATGGGAGGCCTAATTACAGCCAATAACAACACTTATCATCATCTTTAGACAGTTGCCAAAGCTACTTTTGTTCTTCCTCCCAAATTTGCTTCCCCTCTTACTAACTTCGCTTCAAATAATACGAATAAATCTCCAAATGGTAATATGACCATTTGGCAAGGTTAGATTTGGCTTTCAACTCCTACCATCCAGAAAGTTGTGTTTTCATTACTTCAGTTCTTCCAAGTCAGCATGGTAGAAACATTAGGAAAGGGAAAAAGGAAAAGTCTTTTTTATATACAACCTGAAGGCAAGAAGGGTCAAATGATTGCTTTAGCAAATTTCTGTTAAGGTGTTACATTCTTAAACTCCTCCAAATGTGCATTTATAATGAACTTCAATGAAAGTACACTCCTCTATTAGAAGAACCTGCCAAAATATAAATTAGACCCAGAGTTGAACAAATAAGATGCAACCCTTTTTAGAGCAAAGTTTGACTACCTAATTTATTTATATGAGTCCTATTCTCCAAAGAATGATCAGGAGCAGAGAGGTGTATATTTTCTATGAGCAATGAGTCATTCTTACTGGTTGCTTAGTATGCAAAATATATGATCTATGTGATCCTTTTTGTTCCCTACAACTTGATTTTGGTTTAAATCACTGGTCTTCTCCACGGCTGCTGTAATTGTGCACATAGTTCATAGTCTCACATCATTTTTAGTCTTCAATCACAAGACATGGAAAAAACTTGTTACAGCCCAGATATAAAGTATGATTCTTGAATTAAATATGAATGATTCCTTTTATTGAAAGCCAGCAACAAAAGCTGATATTTTAAAAATATCTCATACATATATACACACACACTCCCATATATGGGATGCTGGTATTTTCAATCCATATAGAGGTATAGAATTGGCCAATCTGAACAATAGTCAAACAGAAAAAGAAGCAATGTAAGACATTATCTGCTGAGAATTTCTTCAGGAGAGAATATGTAAAAGTTGTCTAGGATTTCCTGTAGAGTGGGAAATAAAAGAACATGTAACTTAAGGACTCTACTGAGTATCCCACAACAACATATAAATGGATGTAGGAAAATATTTTTCTAACACCCCTATAGGATGGTGGAAGACTATGCATCCAGTTTGGCTAAACCAATTGCAAAAAAATATTAAAATACAAAACTTTAGCCAGAGGGTCAAAAGATGATACCAGACCAATTTATGGAGACTATGCCTGTTTCTAGGCAAAGTGCAACACCTTTAATGCACCTTGAGACCACAGTAGCTCAAATAACCTTAGATTGAATGACTTTAAAGACTCCAAGGTTTCTAAAAGTATAGACTAGGCCATAACAGAGAAACTAGGTGATGTCCTTGGCTGTAAAGACCTTGCAAGCTGTGGAGATGAAGTAGGCTTCTTTCAAATGGGAAAAAACCTCAGAATGGCTGAAGAGTTATTCTGAGCAACACTTGCCCGACACATAAAAATGTCATCTTCAAGATTCTAAGGCTTTGAACAGCACTCCAAAGTAATCTTTAAGTGCACACCTGTTTCATAGCATTCCCATTTATTTGCCAATTAAGAATGTTACAATAGTTTTGTGTGACTATTAAGACTTTGTTTTCTGATAAATTATTGTTTCTCTTCTGAGCAGTAAAAGGAAAAACTCCTCAGTGCCTTTCTCATTCCCACCCGGAAGACGATCAGGATGCATATAAAACAATATATATTGCTTGCAATTCAGTTACATATAAAAGGTAAAGGTTCCCCTTGCACGTATGTGCTAGTCGTTCTCGACTCTAGGGGGCAGTGCTCATCTCTGTTTCCAAGCCGAAGAGCCAGCGCTGTCCAAAG
>JANHFR010007778.1:131687-143860 GCA_032468015.1 Mimophis mahfalensis | reverse complement strand
TAAGCTGACTTTGTAAAAATGCCGCTAATAAGCAGGCATATACAAAGAATGAAGGCTATTGCTAAGCACGTTGATTTGTGCTTAACAGATTGTAAGCTGCCCTGAGTTTCCGGAGAAGGGTGTTAAATAAATGGGATTTTTTTAAAAAAATCACGTGACCAAAGGGATGGAGCATGGGTCATAAGTGCAAAAATGGTCATAAGTCACTTTTTTTCAGTGCCATTGTAACTTTGAACTAAATGAACTGTTATAAGTTAAGGACTACCTGTATTTGAAGTCACAGCATAATGTTCTAGAACAGCCATGTGTCGTACTCCATACGCAACAGCCCTCTATTTGAACAGCTGTTAGACGCTACTCTTCAAAGGTATCCTTTATAAGATGGTCCCAACATAAAGAGGGCGAGCTTTGAAATAGCCCATCTACAGTTAACACTTGGACAGTAGATGAAGTACTTCAGGACAATCATCTCCATGAAAAATAGCTATGCAGGTGGTCCTCATTTAAAGGCAACTCTTTCAGCAATCATTTAGATTTGTGATAACACTGAAGATGTGGTATCTCTCACATAATTTCTTGAAATTTTATTTAGGGAGAAATTAAATTTGAATGTGAAAGCTTTCGTTTACTAAAAAAAATTAAAGATACCTATTTACCTATGCTTGAGCGGAATAGCAAGTAAGATTTCTTCCTTCACTCCATCTTGAAAGATGTTATAAAACGTTTTTTATGCTCCACAGTAGGGCTTTCAGCTATGTGAAACTTCAACTTGTGGATTTGATTCAAAACTGCTTCAGCTGAATTTTTGAACTGAGCTGAACTGACCTAGAATTGCAAAACAGAATCATCTCATCAAACCATCAGAGGATCCAAACTGATATGAATCAGAAGGGAACGGTTCAAACATGACTTTGAACAGCCCTTGAGGAAAATATTGAGCTTCTGAATCAGGCTGAAATGACTTGTAGAAAAAGATGACAATCTGTAATTGTGTAAATCCGGTTGGAATTTTCACAAGCCTCAATGAAGTGTTACTGCTTCCCCATTGTGGGGCCACCTTGAAGTTATCTTTAATATTACTTTCCAAAACATACAAGATGTGAGGGCAACAATAACTTGATCTCACATTGGTCTAAAGCATAACCAGTGATGAATGTCAACAAGCTGCAAACAGCTGGGGTTTAGAATAATGGACTGTATTGTTCTGTATCTTGAACTAATGGACAGGATAAACACATCCAACTATGATTTTTTTTGTAGTAAAACGTTTGGGAACTACAAGGCCACTGAAGCTGACTTGGACAGAAAGATGATTCTGCTCGCTTTATAATATGGATACATTTTTGCTGTTATTCTAATAATTGTGAACATTCCAACAACTTAAATACGGGAAGCTTATACCTGTTAAGAAAAATATATTTATATCTATAACTTTCTTGCTACAACTTTATCAGTGACTAAAAATACTTCAATTCAAAACCTATCTTTGGTTTTAAAACCTAGCTTTCAAATCACTGCAATGAGTTCTGGTGAGGAAGCTCAAGTGTCACAAGTGAGAGATATGGAAGTGAAACTGATAGTGTTTGCCTTCCCTCAGGGCTCTCTGAGGGCACTTTTCAAGAGGAAGTCCCTTGCTGCTAAGAAATGAACTCTGCCATCATAATTAATCGATTCCTTTTCTCAAAGATGAAGTGTGGGAATTTGGGATGAGGAGATCTGGTATCAAGATAGACTAGGAAAGGAAGTCATCCAGCCAATCCTGAATTTTCTTATATGAGAGGTCAGAACTTTTAAGACTAGTGTAATATTTCCCACCTCAAAACTGTAATTAAATATTTTCTTTCTTCTCAAACTTTCTTCTGATATGTAAATTATTCAGAGCAATCAGAACATTTTGCTAGCTGAAGCAAAGTATAAAATGGCTCTTACATCCATGAAGTATTCAAACATTATCCGGAAGGACTTATTCCAACATTGATAGTGGGACAGTGTCTTCTATCACCCTTGAACAATGTAGGGTAACTTAAGAATTGCAGGGGAGCCTGAATAACATGTATAATTCCAATATCTCATGAACTGTTTTCTCAGCTGCTATTCTATCAGAGATAACCATCTCAATTTATTGTATATATCTTCTAAATTCATAGAGCAATTAATACCTTTTCTTAATATGATCTCGTGGTGATGTGTGCTGTCAAAATCCAATGTAGTAGAATTACCTGTTGACTTATTTTGTATTATGCCCATTCATGCTCATTTTAATACATTTTAATTTTTAATTTTAAAATACATTTTGTTAACTGCTTCAGTAAACAGCAAGATTTAGGCCAGTGTCAGAAATGTCCAATTCCTGAACAAGATCCCCCTTAGATAGGCCTTGTAAATTCCTAGAACAACACTGAGAATGATCTCATGTTGTTGCAAGTATGAAAGGATATCTCTGATTATTGTGGTATCTATTAAGCCCAATTACTTGCTTTATTTCAAAAAAATCACAGGTCTAAGATACCTGATTGAGAAAACAACTAGGAATTTTCTTGAGTTCCACATGATTGCTTCCTGCCTTGTAGGTAATCAGAAGATCAGTTGAAGAGAAAGGAACAATTATGCAAGTGAAAATCATTTATATCAGCTTAATTTAAAATATTAAATTAATTGCTCTTTTCAAAATGGTTGTCAAAGCAAAAAACAAACACCCAATATAATTTCTAAAAAAATTGTTCCCAGCTAATAGTGGGTATGTGTATAAAATTTGCAAGCAGTGTTTATTTAATTTTTATAAAAGATAAAGCTGTCATAGTTTTCACCTCACTTTGGCCTTATTAGAATCCATATAAGATTAGGGTTGAAACTGAAGTTAAGTTATTCACTCTGGGGCTATTGTGATTTTATATTTATTTATTTATTTATTTATTTATTTATTTATTTATTTATTTATTTAATATATTCTCATTCTCATTCTCTTTTTTCTGTGTTCAGGGGAGAGATTTTAAAACTGCATAGAAATAAAACTTTTTAGAAAAGCTGGAAAACTCAGGCTGTGGGTGCATTTTAAAATCTCTTTTTCCTGCATTCAAAGTGCTTGTTTTAAAACTCCACAAAAATTAAAAACCTCATTAGGCTATTATTACTTATTTCACAATGCATAAAATAGGGCTTGCTCCCAAAATACAGCAGTCTAGGTGTCCTATCTCAAGCTGAACAGTTGCTAAATTAAGCAAATAACCGTAAACAGGGTCGTAGCTGTGGGCTACTCTCTGAGCTTGGTTGTTTTATTGCAGACATTTTATTACCAAACTAGGTAGCAGCATCAATGCTAGTAGGGAATGGGGTCTGCTCTCGTTTTATATGCCACTGCCAGTGGCTCACTATTTAAATGGTGGTTAGTGTCTTGGTGGTTCCTTGACTGGGCTATTGTTTACTGTTAGCTTGTTTGGTAATTTCATGATTGGGATATTGCTTGCTTCTTGATCTTGTTAATGTCAATCTTAATATCTGCTCGTCTGGAGGCTGATTGCTGGTGAGGCAGTGTTTTGGTCTTTTTGTTTCTTTTTGGCTTTTTGATCATAAGAGTCTGTTCCTGAAGGTCCATCAAGAAGTTCAAGTATTTGGACAAGGCTTCCAAGCCCTCTTAGCATTTCTAATCCTAATTATTAAACATATATGTTGGGGGATAATGCTATCTAATTTATATGGCCTAAACTGTTCCTTGGAAATGAAAAGGTAGACTGACTTATCATCACTATTTAAAAAAAAAAATCAAACACCAACCAGTAATGAAATAACTGATATCATCCTTGTCCTTCCCTTCTGGAAGCAAAAATTAACTGTACAATGTTAATTTTTTATGCAGAGTCCAAATCCTTTAATTCTGCAGTTGCAATTTCAATTGGGAGAGAAAATTTAAGAACTTGGCTGGAGTTATCTAAAAACCAAGCTATGGCTGAAGGAAGCTACGACAGCTGTTTCAAGGAACATTTGTGCAGACTTAGCAGTTCTATTGCCTATTTTTAGGTATTTGCTTGTTTCTAGTATAGGCTTGGTTTGAATAATTTAGGATAGTATAAAAAATACCAACACCATTCTGCTGACCAATTTTTAGATGATGAAATGGACAGGGTCTAGTTTAACTCTTCGGATAGGGCAGATTTTGAGAGACCCATAGTTTTCCAAAGCTGTTTCTGCATCCTCACTACTTCTGCAGAAATAACAAATAGGATTTATTTTAACATGCACAGATCAAAAGGTTAATTAACCTTAACACACTGAACACTCTAAGCCACAATTTATTCAAAAGATATATTCTACTTTTCTTACTTCCACTTTAATTTTGTATACTTTAATTTTAAAAACAAGTCATCAATGTGCTGAAAAATATGGTCATAGCATTTCTGGAACAGTCAGAAAATCAAATAAATGTTTTAAGGCAAGGTTTCAATGTACCCTTGTTCATATGCACCTAAAATATGGAAATCATTTAGCACATACCTATGCCAGCTTCTTAAAAAGAGGGGGGGGGGAATCTATTTCCCCAATAGGATGAAAACCTCAATAATGGTAATGTTTTTCCTCAGCTGGATATAGCTCTGGAATCATTGTATTTGCAAGAAGCCAGCCAATTCAGGATCAGAATGTGCAAGCCTGGTCCAAACGAAACAATAAACTTTGGTGGGAAGAAAGGCTATTGAAGTTTAATTTTCCCTTCAAGTTTGCTTTATGCTGAAGTTGACACCTTGTATTTTTAAAAGAATTAACTGTGAACACAAACTCATGCATATAGAAAGGATATTTGTCTTCCTTCCACAGAGCGGGAAAACTTAAAACATACACATCATGAAATAGTTCAATGGATAATAAAACATGATTGGCATTCCTGAGTCAGAACTGAGTCAGTATCCCTTTTAGCCTGTTTTGTTAGCAAAGTTTTACAATGTATGTCTAGTTAGTTTGCAACTCTACCCAGAAACAAAGAACCCAAATGCAGAGGCTTGGATAAATTAGGACTATGATGTTATTGAATTAGCCACAATGCAAAGAGCCGCTCAATGAAAACAATACAAGCAAGAAGGAGATAAATAACTAGAGGCAGTCCTCAACTTATGAACACAATTGGGATTGGAATTTCCATCGTAAGTGGGTGTGGTTGTAAAGCGATTTATCATGTGACCAGACCTGATTTTTCTGACCATTTTTACCATGGTCATTAAGCAAATTAGGCATGTTTTGATTAATTCTGCTCCCGGCGTCATCTTTTTTGCCCAAATCCCCAGACCTGCCCCTCCATCACTTTCACCTGTAACATGCATGAAATAAATAATCACTTATGACTCATCAGCCCAGCTAGTCTGGCAATAACCAATATATCTAGAGCCAAGCAAGAAAAAAGAAATACTGTTTTTTTCCCCAGCAGTTCTCTTTCGCCCCAATTAAAGAGAATATGCTTTCAAAATGTATTTCAAAGGAAAAAGAGCATTTTGATGGAATGTGCACATAATTTAGCAATCACTTAGTTATATTGTAAGGTGGCCAAGACATATGGAAGGGTAGAACAAAGCGTTCAAAGAAGTCAAAACAATGAGAATGGTGGCATAATCAAAGCATCATCCCTTTTTAACAAGTGTCACGTTTGTAAAATTGATCTGTAACTGCACAGTTGCACACACCACTTTGCCCTTTTGGACCTCACTCCATGGACACCCTTGGCATTATGTGTGAATGTCTTATCTTTCACTGCTCATCACAAGCAGTCTGAAGCTCCCTGGTTTTCCACATTTAAATAAGTTCTAAGAAAACTATTATTAGAGTACTTTTCACATTTGCTTTTTTTTTTAAACTGGGAGCTAGACTTCAGAGTGACAGAAGGATATTGACATCAGCAACAGTAATTCCTTCCCTGCAGCAAGGTGAGCTTAAAATACTCAAGAAGAGCAACTCACAGAAATTCTCAAGTACCTAGAAAAAGACAGAGAACTAGAAGTGCCTGGGGAGGGGGGGTAGGAGGGGGAACCTTGATGAAGACTAAGCTGTGCCACACTGTCATGCAGCCTATTTTTGAAGCATTCACTATATATCCCCCGGTGCCTTTTCCTCTGCTTCTTCTCAACTCCAGCAGGTGCCAATTGCATCCAGAGACCTGAACAGGTCTCTGGATGCTCTCCAGACAGAAGAACACCTGGAGAACAAAGGACAAATGCCTAGCACAGGAAGGTGCACAGAAAGACAGCCAATTTGTCATCCTTGCTTTGCAGCCATCCTCATCAGAAGTGCCAGCAGCACCTCCGGCAGTAGCCGTGGGTTTTTTCCCTGAAAGTGATGAGTCCATAAGGCAAATATTCAACACAGCATTAAAGGAACATATTTCAAACACCAACACTGGTAAACAACCAACAGTTGTTTAACAATCCCAGTTGTCTTTGTGCACGTGTTTGTTTGTATGTACATGTCCATGTACGTGTGCATTGACCAACCAATATAACCTCTATGAATCCAAACTTCAAATGTATATCTTTTTAGGCCAAAAAAAAAAAAAAAAAAAAAACCCTGCTGGGAATGATGGCAAAATTATTTATGGTGTCTGCAGGAATAATAATAGGATGGAAATATAGGCATCTATAAAAAGCTCAAATGTCAGAATGAAGCAGCAAGTAATTGTTTGCCAAATAGGTTAGGCCTACAACTATCTCAGTGTTCCAGATTGTCCCTTTCCCCCTCTTTCCCCTTTTTATGTCTGACAAAAATACAAATGAACTCTCCAAAGAGTTCAACATTCCCATCTCCCCATGCCCAACTTTTTTGTTTTTGCAAATTTTGCAAAGCGTGCAGCATACCAAGCTAAGAGAAGGATGACCTGAAGCTACACAGAATTTTATGTGGACACCCAATCTGAAAAAGTATATTTTAAAAAGCAGGGAAGACCAATGGTGCTAGAATTCAATATTTCTGTGGATGGTCTTTGCCCATATTTTCACCTTCATAAATTCCAAAGAGACCAGAACATCTGGTCTTCATTTTGTGGGCAAACTATTCACGATTTGTTATCACTGAATTGCCTTACTGCTGAGACTTGATTACAAGGAGGGGGAGGCTAACCCAGTGGTGAAGTTAAGTGATTTTAGGTTGCATGTAATTTGGGTCCTATTCCTCACAGATTATGATAACAGATTCTAATTAGCTTTTGGGTTGCTGCTTGTGAAGAAGAGTAGGTATGTAAAACCAGGAGAAAAATATCAGAAGATATTTTATTTATTTAAAAAAGATATTTTTTATTTTAAAAAAATCTTTCTCCTCTCAGTATATGATTAGGAACATCACAAATCAAAAAACAGCCCACTAGGTGAGAGAGTAAAGAAGTCATAAATCTATATAGAACAACAAGAATTGAACTGTGCTAGATCTAACAATCTTCTAAACCGTCAGAGAGGAAGCAACTTCTCAGTGAAATGTCTCTGTGGTAATAACTAATAACATCTGGTCATGTTTAAACTTTCTCAGAAAAACGGTGTGGGCTGGATATACTGGATAATACACAATTGCTTGTTTGCATCTGTATAATGATGTTTATCAAGACAGCCAATTGCTACTCAATTGCACAGGCGGCCCCGAACATCTGAGTGATTTTCTTTTTAATTCAAGGACCAGTTTCCATTTTTCAATGCAATCTTTCTAACAGTATTTTTTTCAAAATATTTGATTCAATATTAATTCTACAACATAATTATATATTGGAGATTCTAGTGCTTAAAGTACAAAATACAATATATAAAGATATTGGATCGCTTATATATTTGAATTAAGCAATTCACTAATTCTACTTTTAAAAAAGTGTGTACCTGCCCATATTCTTATTTTACCACTGAGGGAAAACATGAATTTATTCATCTCTAAGTGGATTACAGTATTATTTTGGTCAGTCACAATAGCCTGCTTTTGCATAAGGACTGAGCCAACAAATTAGCCAAATTTGAGTCTAAGTATGCTATGTACAGCGGTGGCTCTGTGACTAAGATGCTGAGCTTTTGGTCAGTAGTTCAGCGGTTTGAATCCCTAGCATCGCGGCATAACCGTTACTTGGCTCAGCTTCTGCCAACATAGCAGTTGGAAAGCATGTAAAAATGCGAGTAGAAAAACAGGGACCACTTTGGTTGGAAGGTAACAGAGCTCTGTGCGCCTCTGGCATTTAGTCATGCCAGCCACGTGACCATGGTGACGTCTTTGGACAGCACTGGCTCTTCAGTTTAGAAACGGAGATGAGTACCGTCCCCTAGAGCCGGAAATGACTAGTACGCATGTGCGGTGGAACCTTTACTTTTATCTTATTCTATGTACTTAGCTCAGTACTGAGAGAAGTTGTCAGTGGGTTAAGAAAAGTAAGACTTGAATAAACTTAGTTTACCAAGTGTAAGCAGGTTATTTGACCACAACCAATGGGATTTTAATTCCGTTATGGTATAATTTGTGTGAGAATGACAGCTCAAGTCCAGATATTAATTAACCAGAAAGAAAATCTCTCCAAAATTATAAATCTTCCATTTATTCTAATTTCAAACAATAGCTTTTTTTTTCTATTTCTCAATTCTGTCCAGCTCATTTTGATCAAACTACTCAGATAACTAAATTGGTTGTGTGCCTGGCATCCTATTTCCCGACAAACAAAATTAATGCAAACAGTAACATCCCTAAATGTACCAATTGCATGCAATACAGGTAAAAAGAGAAGCAACTTTGATCCTACGGTCAGGGCTGCCGTGTTGGCATTTTCACACACAGAGTAACTTCATAATTCCCAAACTGTGTCATCTGTGATAACTACTTAAGGCCATCTTTTCCTGCTTTAAAATTATAATGGTCACTCACTCCTATTCACTTGCACGTATGCACATACACAAGCACACCTACATAAAAAAGATGTTTCACAATGATTATATACTCTCCAAAAAAGAACAATAGCAACATATTCTTTCAGGAATCATCATGTCCCTTTTTTTCTCCTCCCCAAAGTTAGAACTACAAAAAAATCAAAATCCCTTCATAGCGGAGGCTGTGGGAAGCTCTGCCTGTTGAACTTTGTTAGTATCGCTGTCCCATTAATTCCAAAGTGGGGAGGACTCGGACTTCCTCGACTGTGTTCTCTGGTAGTGAAATAATATTTATTATATTAAACAATTAGGCTCTTCTTCAACACGTGGTTATTTTTTTTTTAAAAAAGAGGAATGATTCCCCGGCAGTTTCCAAAGTCACAGTGTTCCCAAGGCAGTTTACAGACTCAAACCATACTGTACTTCGCCCCAGCAACTCTAATAAAATTTTATTCCAATATCCCCGGAAAATAAAACACAAATAATCCACACTTCCTGGGAACGTTATGAAAAACAAGGGCTAATGATCGTCTCCAGTTTGTCAGCGGAGGCTAAGCCTGGTTTTCCTTTGATTTCTGAAGGGCGGGTGTTTCAATAATCTCCTTAACCCGGTGTTTCCCCTCCGTAATTCCAGATATTTTGCAAAGCTCCATCGCAGGCGCCGCATTTGAAGATTCCGTCGCATCGAGCTAATTGCGAGGCCTAACTGCCGTTTCCAGACCGCCCAAGGGAGGCCTCGCAGCTGTGGGGGCGGGAAGGCAGCCGAGGCTGGGGGTCGCTAGCCTCCCTATCAACGCCCCCCGCCCCGGGGCGACTGTTCTTGGGGACAGCGAGTGGCCGCTGCGGCTGGGCTGCGAGGGCGGCATTTGCTTTAGCCTTCTTCTGGAAAAGCATTCATTGCCTTTTGTGACTCAAGCACACGCCTTACGGTGTGGCGAACCACGAAGGAGCCTGGCGAAATCCTGCCAAACGGCCTCGCTTCGCCGCTTTTCCATTCCTGCCTGGCTTTCCCCAGGGCCCCCACGAAAAAGCCAAAAGGGAAGAGAAAGGTGCCCACGGCGTTGAAGAGTCGGGCGTTCTGATACACGGCGGCCAATGAGTTGGTTTTACTTGACCAGGGCTGAGAGAAGAGGATTCACACAACCCGACGAAATCTATAGAAAGGGCCACCGCTTTGCTGGGCGTTTCGAAGGGAAGCGCTGCTCTAAAGCAGCCGGGCGAAGCCAAGCGGGGCAGAACTGAAGGCGGCAACTGGCTTTAGATGCGAACCTGCTGGCTCTGCCTAGAGGAGGAGGCTCCTGCAGGCCTCAGGACCTTCTGCCGCCTTTACCGCATGGCGAAGCGGTTTGGATGCTCCCCCACCTATGATATCCTGAGTTAAATCAACCTGCAGCTATATCTTGGAATGCAATGGTGATTAGTGATGACGATGCCTTGAATTGAACCCTGTGTATCAGAGAGGGTTACAGAAATCTACAATTAAACCCTGGGCAAAGAATGACTCTTTGACTATCTAGCTAGGACAAGAATTTGTCAGCCTGAGCCAGGGACTCTTGTGGCCCCCTGATTATTTTCTTCAAATTTTACATTCTCTGATTTCTGTGGGATTTGAGTCTTAAGGAAAGTTTCATAGAAGCCCCTGGTCATGTTCACCCAATATCCCAAATCAGAATGTAGATTATCTGGCTTCAGTTTAGCATGTAAAAGAATCCAGACAATGTCATTTGTAAACCAAAGTGTATGGCTGACTGATATAAATCAAACTAATGTGTACTGGTCATGTTTTTAGATGACATTTCACTATTTGACATTTGGGGTGGGAAGAAAGAGAATGAGAGTGGCTGGCAAGGGAATTCTGGGAATTGAAGTTCACATATCTTAATGTTTCCAAGAAAGCACAAACTACAAAGGGAATGCAACTTTCCTCTTCTATCCAAGCTTCTAGCCAGGCAAGAGAATTGATTCCCACAGACTGGTATTAGGACGCTATAGATTTCATCTAGTATAAATTCTTCTGAGTTCAATAGGATTTACTGCCAAATATTTGTGGATATAGGATTGTCCTCTGACAGAATTGAAAGGAAGGCCAAAGGGGATCTATGATCAGTTATAGTAATCTTTCAGAATATTTGCAGTTTGTCTGATTAGTTCATGATCAAATTGATGAATGTAGGAGAAAATAAACAGGATATTAGTATCAAGACTAATTCACTGATGTTATATTTGGAGTAAACTCATAAACATTAGCTGTGTCTACAAAGGGCTGGTGGGTTTTCTGTGGGTGTTTATAAGGTTTTGTTTGTTTTGTGTCTTCAACTCAATATTGGCACACTCTGGATAAGGCCTTGAAGTTTCCTTGGAACATTTTCAGAAGTGATTTGACCTTGCCTTCTCCAGAAGGTTGGGAGAAAGTGATTAATCCAAAATAACCCACCTGTTTTTATGCACAAGGCAAGACTAGATTACTTCTAGGACTAGAAGTTGCAGTCTCCTGGTTTCAGATCTGAGGTTTTAAACATTTACATTAACTGGTTGACATCTAATTGGTTCATGTAGGAACTAAGCACAACTGAAGCTAGTGCCTCAAATAGATCATCCTTTCTAAGTAAGTCCCATTATTCCTGTGATTTGAAGAAAACATATTTCTAACGTTAGTGTTTAATAGCCTTGTGTAACAGTTAAAAAAACTGCTGATATAAATTGGGGTGTCTGGATTGGACATTCTTGCTCAGAGATCTTTACAGTTCCCTGCTAATTTAGCCCCTTGTTGGCTTTTTCATGGAAATAGTAATGCCAAGATGCTACAATCATGGAAAATGATGCCATACTATATGAAAATCTGTTTACATTGTTTCTGGATTGAGGCCCAATTATTGAAATGAATGACATCCATGCCTATTAATTAGCCATATGTTGCTGCTTAATGGTGAGTAACCATTAAGCAGAATATAAAGGACGAGTCCCTTTCTCTTGTGTGAGCAACTGTGTCTGAATCTGCTGTCGCTTGACCCATAGTGAGCAACCCAGTGAATCTGCTTATGGAAGCAACTGCTTTTTATATGGGATTTGAGAATTGTCATTTCTCAGTGCATGAAAGTGCTTTTCATTGCACTCTTTGCATTGATGAACTCTTTTCATCACAGTGTTGCATTAATCTGGGGCTGCCAGACACCCAAATAACATGCAACAGGGCTTCCCCGCCCCCCACCTGGACATCAACTTGTTTTCAGTTGCTCCTCTCTCCAGGCACAGTAGTATCTGCCTTTACTTGCTGCAGAGAGAGAGAGAGAGAGAGAGAGAGAGAGAGAGAGAGGGAGG